>PVIR01002795.1:0-44536 GCA_004026965.1 Petromus typicus
AAGCAAAGAAAGAAGAATCTGAGGAGTCTGAAGACGACACGGGCTTTGGTCTTTTTGACTAAACCTCATTTTGTAAAATGTTCAATAAAAACTGAACAGCTAAAAAGAAAGTAGTTGCTCAACAATTACTGTAGCTTGTGTCTAAATGTCCCCTCAAAGCCTCACACAGTCTTTTTCCCAGCTGGTTGAATCTGGAATGTGTGGTGCTGGGATTAAGGGTGTGTGAGAGTGTGTATATACAAAGTCTTGTTCATACTCTATGTATATAGAAATGTGTTCACCTCTGAATAACCAAAGTGGTCCCACAGCCATAATATAACAAGCAGGCAGTTGAGTACAATGGCTCACAGCATGGATTTCTAACGAAAGACTTGGATTTAAACAATTCCTCTGAAAGGTTAAGAAAGATAAATCAAGAACTAAGCTTCAATCACAATAGTACCAACCTATGATGTGACTGGGAAGATTAAGTGATCAAATAGAGTTTAGAATAGCAACTGGTACACAATAAAAAATAATTGCTGTTATTACTTTGCAATAAAAAAATGAGTCCCAAAGAAGAGCAGTGGCTTTCCTAACTAGACACCCAGACAAGACAACAACCCCAGGCTCCTGTTGGACACATTTTCTTTGCAGAAATGAAGGAAATTCTCTCACTTCCCAGCCATTCTTTTGTCAATTCTTCAAAATGTATGTAACTTAATAAATATTTTTTACAAGATACTGTTTTGTAACTATTTAATATTCTGCTAATTTGATTTTGAATTGCAAATGTCAAGTATCCAGTTTGGGCTTTTTATGTTTTATTATTCTTCATTAAAAAGTAAAAATTGTACATTTTTAGAATGTCTTTATGAGTAAATTTAATGTTCTGAAAAAAAATTTTTTTAAGAAAAAAAGAAGGGTTAGAGAGGGTGAAAGGGGTTATAGAGGGTGAAAGCCTAACTTCACTATGCCATCCCACAAAGATTATGCTTTACAATGAGCATAGCTGGCTTTTCTGACTTTTTCTTTTGCATTTTACATTGAACAATAATTTCCTGGCTTTCAAGAAATAATAATTTTAAATGCTTACCACCTGATTATATTCATTAAAGATTTTAAAAATAGTCCCTAGTCCAGCAAAGTGGAAATCACACTATGATTATATTATTATGGTGCTAGGGGAATATATTTCTCTTCCAAAACTTCTTGAGAGTCAATATAATTCCCATTATACTTTCCCTGCTATTTTATTATCCCTTTCTTTATTAGAGGTTTAGATTCAAAGCAGCTCTAAGAAAAAGGATAGGAATAGAAAGAGATTTAAATTGTCCTTTGTCCATAGTAAGGCCAGAGCTTGGGTAGATAAGGGCAAAGCGAAGGTTAAATCACAATGGTCAAGTGCCATGACCTAATTATGACTTGACTGACTTATTTTCTTGTTCTTTTATTAATAAGAATCATCCAATTTAGACTTAGTTATTAGGTAACAATAAAAGCCATATATGTTTAAACATTTAGCTTTTCCTTGATGTAATTACTTTATAAATGGGAAATGTGCATATAGCAAATAATAGTCTGAAGCTAAAGAAAGAGGACAGTAGAGGAGTTGATTAATATAAGCTTTTCATGTGTTTTTCTTAGTGTAGTCTGTCACTTTTATATTTAAGAAAAAGAATTAGAGCTAGAAATCAAAAAAAATTCCATCGCTAAGAAGAGCACTTGGATGGCAGACAGCAAGAAGGGACGTTTAGAAATAATCTTACCCTCAAAGGAACAGATGCAAGAAAATGCTGTGTAAATTAGTGGAATTCTGAGTGGCCAGGGCCACATCCAGGTGTCAGTTGCCACGTCGGTGTCCTTCCCCCGAGCCCTCAGTGGCACTGCCACTCCAAAATGTCTGCTCGAAGCCCAACTTGGTCCTGTTTCCTCCAAAACGCTTCTTCATTGTCATTTGAGCTGCCACTGTGATTTTCATTATCTGATCATTCATTGTGACTCTTTTTAATCCCTCATTTAATTCTTTCTCATATAACAATCTCATCAAAAAAGAAGCACCAATTATACATTTCTTGAGGATGCCTCATTTATTTGCAAACATTTTGGGATAGGGTACAGTGCTGGGTGCACATGAGCACTGAGTATTTACTCACAAAATGAAAGAATGAATTAATTTCTCTTCACAATAACTGTATTTTGTATTGAGCACTTCTGAAGACTCTTCTCCCAAAGACTTTTCTACAGCAAAGCCTACAGAAGAATACTAACTTTACATTATATCAAGAATGTGATTGTATCTATTTAAGTTCGTTTCATGGCAAATAAAGTTTGAGTGAGATGCACAATCCAAAGAATATTTACACTCCTACAGAGGGAAAATATGGCCTCAAATCGAGCTCTTTAGAAGTAATTTATAACATCTCTGAAGGCAGCCCTCTTGAAACCATGCTGATGCCAGGCATGAAGTTATTGAAAGAAAATAGAAATGTATCCCACTGCAAAGATAAATATTGAGATATACATGGGTGCCTGTGGAAGGCCAATTATCCTCCGAAGAGTTTATTTACTTTAAAAAATACTTCCTGCTGAATATCCCTGGCCCCCAAATCTGAGAACATGAATATACTTTAAAGCAAGAATTGGGCATATCTATTGCTTTGTTTAATATGTGTTATGAGACTGACTAAAGGAACAGGCTAGCTGTGAGGATAATGTATTCGTGTTGGATCCTATCTCAAACCTGTTATTGTAGAACACTTTGGTACTGTAGGAGTATTTGTCTAGATATATAAAACTAGATCCATTTTCTTTTCTCAAAGAGCCCACCACTGAGGATTCAAGTTTACTTTTTAATAACTGCTTTTACATTGAAAGGTAAAGAAGGAATTTTTTTCACCTTCAAATCTTACATGATGTTCATCAGTCAGTATCGTGAAAATTTTCCATTTTTACTTAAAATACTCGCTGTGTTACTAAAAGAATGGGTCGATTAAGGCTTTTCAAATAATATAAAGTGGAAATGGACAGAGAGAAGCAAACGAGAGATCATGAACAAGGTGATGAAATTTCTTCTGATTAGGTTTTGTGTGGCCTAATGGTACAAACCAAGTCGATCTGTGTCTTTGTGTAAAGATATCAGTGAAGCCACCTGTTAGGATCCAATGAGTCAATATCTATTCTCCTGTAACGTTACCTAGTCATCCTTCTTTCCACTGTACACTTGAGTCATATCACCTGCCACTCAGAAGTGACCTCCCCTTTCGGCTGACCACAAGTACAGGCCATGCTTTTCACTTGTTCTAGTTTTTTTACGTGCTCCAGTCCTGCTAGGTGACATGCACAAGGGGATCCTGTCCCCAAATATCAGTTTCCTCCTCTATCAAAAAAGGGGTTGGATGAGAATGGAGCTTCTGTTTCCCAGTGCCGCCTCCTCCTCACCACATCACAAAGTGTATGCTCCATGATTGGAGGAAGATGTTCTGAGCCAGAGCACAGAGGTGACAGGAGCCTGGGACCACAGTATGGGCCTGCAGTTCTCCACAAATGTTATCTTCCTGCCCAGCCTCTTGAGAGAGAGACTAATTACCCATCAGTTAGCCATCATGTATCTACTCCTATACGAACAGGTGAAGTGTTAGATAAGACAGATGCAGGACAAGAAATGCAGCCCCATTCATTCTTAAACTCTACAGATTTTCAGAGAAGATGAGCACACCTGGGTGACCACAGCACCTGAGAAGCGTGTGACTTACCGTACGTCTCTTCTGAGTCATAGTTCAGAGCCATGAGTCTGTCTTTTGAGTCATTCCTAAGCCATAAGAAGCAATTTAGAAAACTCTAAGTAAACTGTGTGAATCTACCTGGTACCACTTAAATTATGAGCTATATGATAAATGCCTCTTGATCCTTACCTAGCTAGGAAAACATTTTCACTCGTGCATGAGAAAATGACAAGGATTTATGTAATCAGGTCTCTCTTTTCACATAGCCAAGAGAAACAAAAACCCAGGTTCAGTGCTGAAACGAGACAGTTGCAGGTTGGTACTGGGCTGTTTGGAAACTCTTTGAATTTGGTACTCAGTGAGTCTTGATGCAAACATTTTGTCCTGGCTCTTCTTGCAGAAGGTAGAACTCGCCTGTGGCCACTGTCTTGTGACTGGTTGCTCCTTCCAGTTGAATGACATTCAGGACTCATCCCTTTCGGTGCCTGCCGGAGCCAATTAATAACATGTACCAGGACACCACTGTACTCTGGATTCCTGTTATCAAAACCGTTTCTGACTTCTTTTATGATCTTTATTTTGACTGACTTTAAAAAATCTTTTCATCAGCCAAGGATGTAGCTCAGTGGTGCCGCCTCTGCCAAACCAGAGCAAGTTCCTGAATTCAATCCTCCATAAAAAAAAAAAAAAAATTGTCCACTACTTCATATAAACTGGTACGTAGATAAATGTCTGAATACGTAACAATGACTCACCCAAGATGAAGATGTATATCATAAAGGCCAGGACTGTGTCACAAGGAACCCCAGGCAGTGTCAGACCAAAGACTTCCCCACACCAAGAGACAGTCACAGGGACTCACCCCTGAATTCCTTCAACCACACCATCAATTCAGACCTAGCAACATTCATCTAGAAGTTTTCTTTCAGCTTCGCCATGTTGTTCCTTGATCCCTTGACAATATTAATGAGGTAGCAATTCATTACTGACAAGGCAAAAAATTTTGCCACAGTGTTTACAAGCTCTAATAAATTATGGATAATTTACCAAATTAATACCAGTGAAATGAAGTCCGCCTTTGTAGACTGTCATTCATCCTTCTATCTAGCTCTTTCCCCACTGCCCCTGTCCTCTTGCTCTCCTCTGTGTCACACACACACACATTACCACTATTTTTAGGTTATATTTTTCTAGATCAACCCTCTTTTTTATGAGAAATGGCTTGAAATTGGCATTAATTCACTTGAACACACAGACATACTAATTCTGTGACAAATTGTGATTTGACAAAATTTGAACATAGTGTAATTGTGTTCTAGAAAGATTCAGGGACTCATTAAAAAAAGTAAACTAGAATTAGGCTTGAGGTAATGAAGAAACCTACAGGAAGTAGATGAACGTCAATGTTATTTTGCAAAAATGGTTTCCAAATCCGTAATGAACTCACTGGACCATCATGCATAACAATTTTTGTTAAGTACCCACTGTGGAAAAAAACGGACTTCTCCATCAAGGAAATTTTAATCTAGTACAAGAAATGAAAGTGGAAGAAGAGCCTCCTTTTATGTCTTTTATGTTTTGGGTTTGGAAAGAATATACTGGTGTATGACCTTATAAAGCCGAATTATTCTTAGCATCCAGCTAATGTCTTGTGGTAAAAATGGGAATTATACATATACTGTAATATTTGTATTGGAAGAACTAGCATTAAATTACTGAGCTGACTATTTGTGTTGTAAAATATGAACCAAATGGCCTCATTTTCAGTGTATTCACAAACCGACAGGAAAGCCCTTGGATACAAAGATAACCACTGGCTGGCTCTGTGATGCTCATGATGACGTCACAAGAGAGACACAAATGTTTTCTTAAAGCTATAGCCAACTCTGAAGACGAGACCTAAAGTCCTACTAAAGAGGCAAAGCTCAATTAACAGTTCATTTTCTTTAATGGTTAGACTTCAAGAAAGTCGTACTCCTATGTTTTACTTTTTAGTAATTCCACACTAGCACCTTGCCCCTAGTTCCCATCTGGAGTCAAATCTGACTTCTTTCAAGCTCCCCAACTTCCTGACCCTATTCTTAAAATCTAAGAGTTACCACCACCTGCTTCTCCTTGTGTCCCCTGCTGTGATCAGATGCTTTCTGTTCAAGCCCTGAGCACCGACTGGCTCGCTCTGCCCACATACCTGTGCCCACACACCCCCCTCACTTGCACTCTTATGGCTGCCCTCTCATTGGGCTTCGTCTCTTCTGTCTCTTTCCCACTATAAGATTCCCTCTCCCAAAAGCACAGTTCTCAGTGTCTCACCACCCTGTCCCCAAGGCATCAGAACCTCCCTCCCCTTCCCTTCAGACAAAGCCTTGGTTTAAGATCTGAGGATCCCCCAGAGTGCCGCCCGTTTACCTCCACCAGGCTCCACCCACACACTCTCAACTAACACCCCCCAAAACGCTTTTACCTGTGCAGAAACATCCATCTCCTCAACATGAGGAGAGGGAGATGGGGTGGGGAGGCCCACGGGGTGCAGGAGGGATACTTTCCAAAGCCTATTGCTTCCCAGCCTTGAGCAGCTGGGTCTGTTTACCCAAGCGTCCGACCTAAATTATTTCGTGGAAGATGCTCCAGGCAAAGTGGCCTGACAAATTACTGTTACAGGCAGAACTTCTTGTCTCTCCATCTTGGTCTCCTGACTTCCTTTTTACTCTATATTTCCCAAACCCTAATATTTCACAACTATTTCTGCTGAGTAATCCTTCCTTCCTGACCTACCCAACACATGTGGCTTCCCCTTTCTCTAAATCCCAACAGCATCTGAGGTCTGTTTGAAAGTATTGGCAGCATTTGTCCTATTATTAATGGATGATCACTTACTTGCTTTGTGTCCCAGATCAGGAGCTAAACTACATTGTATTCCCCAAAGCACCTCACTCACACCATAGCCAACTAATGAATGTTTGTCAAATGTCAAGATATTAAAGATGACGAAAACCACATCCAGATACTTTTCTTTTGCCTCCAAGTTTTTGATCCAATACTCTTCATTAGACAATAATCCAATCTAAATACCTTAACAGTATCACTGGTAATTATTCCAGTGGGTCCCCACAGGACCTCTCACACTGATGCTTGTCGCCTTCTAGTTCTCTCTAGGGCCTTTTCTTGTATTGAGAATTATTAATGTGCTGAAGCAACACAGTAATAAATGTCCAACGCCAATTTACTACCACAGTCTGGTCTCAGAAGTCTGTAACTATCTGGAAAGGTTCCATAAATTCTGACTCCAAGGACTGTACATGAAAAGTCCAAATTTTCCAGGGAGTTATCTTCCCAAGAAACCCTGTACTCCTCAGCATATATGCCTAGAGGTTAGGTAAGTTGCATGTGACCTTTTTGGGGATTTGGTACCAGAGACAGAAATCTGGAACTATTCTGACAAATATGAGGACCAATACTATGATATAATTCCAACAGAAAGCCACAAAGTCCACACTGGAACTAGTCGGCACTAACCAAAGAAGTGTGATACAATACTCTCTCTCCCTTCCACTGAAAACCTCCTGTGGTTTCAGGGTGAGGAAGAAGAGAATGAAGAAAAATAAATATGTTATGAAATTTAAACCACACCAGGAACAGAAAGTATGGGCCGAAAGACCACAAAGTAGTATTTTTATGGGTAACTTTCAATTTTAGCCAGATAGAGTCAGAAAAGAGCCCGCATGGCTCTGCTATGCGCCTTAGAGGCCAAGTTTTCATTTTGTTTTATGGTAATATTAGGATTTCTCATATTTCATCTCTGTTTATGTTTACATAAATTATATTATATCAAATCCAGATTTGGAGTGTCTCTGAATACAAACTTGTGTAATTACTGTTACTATTCTTCAGAGTTCGACTTTTAATTTTTTAAGTTGCTGTGAAAAAACAATACCTGAGTATATAAATTTACTTGAGTCACATTACTGTAATGCTGCATTATGTTTCCATTATTTGTACAAGACTTGCTGTGACTAATATATATTTTATATCCATTTAGAAATGGGCACTTTTTTCCAACCCATAAGAGCCAAGTTATGCTAAGCATATTAATCACATAAACCCACAAGATAACCTTTTCCTAGATCAGATTATTATCTAAATGTGAAAGGGGGCACGAAAAATTTTTAAACTTAAGTGACTAAGTAATTTAAATTCTATAATCAAAAAACTGGTTGATAAAACAAATGAAATAAAAAGAGCTAATCAATAGACTTTCTATGTGAAGAAAGAAGGGGGAGGAGAAAAGGTTAATTTTACATGATGTTGCATAATTTTAATTTCATTGTGATTCCATTCAGGGAGCGGAGACGCTGTTTGGGAATACCCTTTTGTCACACATACAGAAGGGCCTCGCGATTGTCCCTCAGGAAGGCTGGCAGCTGGCCCTGCACTTTCACCCCAACCTGGCCTCAGCAAGACGCTCATTGATATTCCCAGAAGCTTCTCTCAATGGAAGATCATTTAAAAGAGAAAAACCCTACCTCATAGCCTGGTGGTCCTCCTTCCCCCTCTGCCCCTGCCCCCTCTAAGTGGTGGCCTGCAGGTCTGGTCAAGCCCTCCAATTCCCCGGCCTTCATAAACCCACTATTTTTCATGTATATTTGATGGATCCTCTCCTTGCTATTCAAAGCAGCTTTCACAGCCATGGTAGTGGGTGAGAGCTTTCTATTCTGGCCTCACATTTGATTAATTTGTGGCATTCACGTGTCTAATTCTTTACACACAAAGGGAATGAACTAGCTCAGACTCTATCGACAAGCCAGTTCTGCCAGGAAAGTTCAAACGTGAAGGAAAAGGCTGTGTCCACGAAGATGGTTTCCAGCTTGCTAAGAGCGCTTAGAAGAAAAAAACAAATAAATAAAGTCTAGCTTTGAAAAGGAAACGCCATTCTCATTCCCAATGCCTTTGTCAGTGATATTTTAAAACACGTCGGCAAATACCTAATCGCTGCATTCTTCATCACAGATCTTCTCCAGGGGGAGCCCAAAATTACTGCATTACAGACATCACGCATGCACAAAAAGGCGGCTGGATCCCCTCCAAATCCCATTCGTCAAACTTTTATCAACCAATGGGAAAGCAGAAGAGGATAAACACTGTCTGTGATATTGTCTGCATTTGAAGCTTTGGAATTGTTCCAGTTAAGTTTGCAAAAGTGTAAAAATATTCAAGGAATAGAATACTATTCCTCATTTTTACTACCTACGTCTTCTATACGACCCTCAGTGCATTTTTTTGTGATTCCTTCAATTTATCTCAGTTATGCCTTCAAAAATAGAGATAGCAACAATGGAGAGGTGCACAGTAAATTTCTTAAATGGTTAACCTTTTAAAATTCTTATTTTAATTTGCTGTTAATATTTTCTGCAAAAAAAAAATCCACAGAATTTCTATTAGAGCACTTCAACTTGTACAAAGTGCTTCAAAGAACTTAAAACTACACCCGAGTGATTTGAGGTTAGCAGGATGAGCGGGAGTGGCCCTTTATGTCTCACACATTCCGCGTGTTCTTTAATAAAAAGCAGGGCTCCGGTCAATCCATGATGTCACTGGTAGTCTGCGCAAAAAAGTCCCTACAGGCTAAGTTCTACTTCCTTTCCATAGAGCCAGAGATGAAATAAATCTTTAAAATAAAGAGGAGAAGAAAATGTGTATGAGTTCTTGCAGGATAGATGAGGGAGCCTATGAGGAAGAAAGAAAGAATCAACCAACCCAGTTCCCAGTCTTGCTAATTTACTTCACTGACCTTGGGTTTACACTCCTGCTAGAGGCTGAGTGTGTGTGTGTGCATTTTTTCCGGACTCTACAAGCTGAGCAATAATCTCACTGATCTCAAGTGATGAGAAATTACATCAGGTAAATGGAGTCAGGAAGATGGCATCGCACCCCTCGCAGCTCCAGGCTTGGATACCAGAAACCAAGGCACCCAAGGCCTCTAAGAAAGGAAAGATGAGGTTAGTCCTTCCCACATGGGGTTTCAGCAGTGCTCTGTCTCTCTCTCACTCTCTCTCCCCTCTTCTCTCTTTTTGTCTCACCTCACACAAGGAGCAATGCCATGAGCCTTAACATACCAATAGCCAGATTCCCTGAGTGCCACAGGACAGGACAAGCAGGGTGGAAGTTGTGTTGCATTTTTAGAATACCCTAGGAAATTAAAGGGTATGGCATTGGCACTGGAAGTAGGAGGCATGAGGTTTGGAGTAAGAGAGTGTTTCTAGTATTTATATTCAAATGAACTACAAGCAGACATATACCCTTCAGTAAGAATACTATGAGATATCTATCTCTGCCTTTTTACAGAGGAGGGACAGAGGAAGGGGAGAAGAGAATAAGAGGCAAGGTAAAGATCATGAAGACTCAATAGCCCATGGGAAAGGCACAACACAGAATTTACAGACAGCGGAACCCAGAAGCCTGCAAAGTTCTACAGAGGAGATGAGGTAAAATAATGTCGCATCAGCACAATTTTAGCACATAAGTGATAAAACAATGAAAGAGTAAAACCAGAAGAAAAGAAGGAAACCACAAAGCCCCTGCAGCTGCAGCGCTCGGCTCTCTGAACACAGAAGTGCTGCTGCCCTTTCCGGTGCCCATCGGGAAGCCAGATCAGGGGCCTGCAGCAGCGCCTCTCAGCCCCTCCGCAAGAATGGATGCGGGCCTCCTGCATGCAGAGCAAATAAATATCTGTATGCCATAAAAGAGTCCAGTGACAACATAAACGAAACTCAGAATTTACTAGAGGTTTCCAGCCTTCTGATGAAATCAGTCAATAGAAAAGTACTTAAAATCTGATAATATAGATTTTTCTCAATGTGTAAATTAAAAAAAAATTCAGTATTGTGTAGTTGTTGCAAGCCTTCCATATGTTTACAAATCCTTCTCACTTTCCAGAATCAGCAGCAGTCGATCTACAATAGAAACTAAAATTCCTTTTAAAAGGACATGTCAGGATGACCAAAACTACAACTTTATAAAAATCACTAGTTTGTCTTATCTTGCCTCCTTTTAGCCAATGACTAGATCCTGTCCCAGAACTTGGACACACACAAAATGCACATGCGTGTTTTACAGCAACGCAGATATCTACATAAATCTATAAGGAACCTACCCCTCCCCCATGGACTCCAAGATGGGTATACAGACTTCAAAGAGGTCCACGATCTTACTGCTAGGAGCAGAGGCCAACTATGGTGAACTTAACAGAAACAATATTTCTTATAAGAAAAATCAAGCCGCACTCAAAATCTCTGAGAAGATTAAAAGCAAGGTTCTGAGTAGGAGGCTGAGTGGAAAGCTGCAGCCCCTGCAGCCCCTGCAGTCAGCAGCCGCTGGACCCCTCCACAGCACCTGCGGAGACTGGAGACTCCAGACCCTGTTGCCATGTCTGAGCCACAGAACTGACCTTCTCTCTGGACTCCAAGTCCTAGCCATGGATGTTAGATGGTAAAGTCAGGCTATGCCTGTGTTCTAGCTGCCTGAGACGGCCAATGGGAATCTGGGCTTTGCGGATTTTCAGATTTCCTTACTGGAGAGGACTGCTCACCTCCCCACCAGAGCTGACACCATCCACTAGCAGGAAACTTCCTGGAAGAGTAGTGGTGTTGCCACATAAGTGACGCCTGCGCTCTGAGGCACTTGTGTACTGTGAAGCATTTATACATGGATTTTCCAGCAAAAAGTATGAGATTAAATTTAGTAGTAGAAAAGAACCTTTTAAAAAGAATATAATGTTATAAGAAACAGCCTTCTAGAAAAGAACAGGAAAATATTAAAAGTCCAATCTGTATATGCCAATTTTTATTTCAAATTCAGATATGAGACGTTACCTGACAGTACAGAAAGAGTAGACCAGAATTATGCAGATTAGGCCCTTGCTATAGATACTCGACATGATACATCCAAAGCCTATATAAAAGCTGAGTCTATCCGTTTACCACCAAATTCTCAGCAGAACTGGACCTCCTGCTAGTGAGAGAAAGTGTTTGTACATTTTTGAGACACAAGACCCGTACAGGAAGGGCGTTCCATTTCTCGTAATTACCCTGGTACCTTTCAGTCCGTAATTACAGAGAGCATCATGCCCTGCAATGGCCTTCAGTTTATTCCAAACTCCGTGCATGTAATTAGTTTTGATTAATATCCCACATTTCGCATCCACAGAAACAGTGAATCCAAATGATCCCGTGTTCACTGTTCCAATTCTGTGCCTTCATCCGGGGACCCACTACGCAAATGGGATCAAATGAGGCCTTGGCGCCCACCTTGGCCTCGCTGTTCGGAGGGAAAGAGCAATGCCTTTCGTGTAATCATCTTAATCCCTTGTATCAACTAATTAACACTCAGAGAAAGCTTTTACTTGCATATGAGCAATTATAGCAAGTTCTTGGTCGGTGTCCAAATGGATTCACAATATAATTCATGAACAATGAGACTCTGGGAAAGGGTTTCTAAAGATGACTTTCAAAATGAAAAAGGGATGGAAGGGCAGGCCTTAAATGATTCTGTTAATAGAAGGAAGAGAAGATAGAAAATAAATGTCAGTTCCTCAAAAAAAAAAAAAAAAATCCGTTTTGGAACTCTGTTTTGCCCAAGATTAGCTTAAACGGGCCCGTTTATGGGATCAAAATATGAACCTGTACATAACCTGAGTTCTGATTCTATAGCCTGAGACAGCTGCGACTCTAGAGTTACTTCCAAGGAAAGTAAAACAAAGAAACTTGGAAAACAAAGAAACTTGATACCCTTCAGTAACTGTTCTGTGCTAAAAACAAACCAAAATAAATCCACTGCACTCAGGTTTTGGAAAGAAGATACCAAAGATTTTAGGTGTGAATTAACAGGGGTTTGGGGGTGGGCCGGAGACGGCGGCTGCTGGACTCCGTGTGTGTGTGTGTGTGTGTGTGTGTGTGTGTGCGCGCGCGCGTGCGTGCGTGTGTGTGTGTGTGTGTGTGTGTGCGCGCGCGCGAGTGTGTGTGTCTGCCCCATCTGTGTATCTTGTGTGTCTCTCTGTCTCTCTCCTTCTCTCTGTCTCTATCTCTGTGTGTCTGTCTGCCTGTCTCTGTCTCTCTTCATGCCTGTAGGTCTCTTTCTCTGTCCCTGTCTGTCTCTTCCTCCCTCCCTCCCTCTCTCTTTCTCTCTTTCTGCGTGTCTCTCTGTCTCTCTCTGTCTGCTTCTGTCCCTCAGTCCTTTCCTCTCTACCAAGAGGCCGTACATTCACATTTCCAAGACCCGGGGGCCAGGGCAGCAAGGGTCAGGCGCCCTGAGCGGGGAGAGGGCTCTGGTCCCCGGCGAAGGACCTCGGAAGCCCTGAGCTCGCCGCGGGGCTTTGGCCCTGGCTCCAGCGCCGGGCGGCGTTGCAGCGCTGCAGCGCGGGCGGGCAGAGGGCGCAGGAGCCGTCTCGGGCCCGCGGCACCACGCACGGGGTGGCAGAGCCCGGCGGCCGGGCGCAGCGGGTCGCGGTCCGGGGCAGTGGGATCCTGCAAAGCCGGGTCCGCACGTCCCGGATCCGCGCCCCCTCCGAGGCCCCCTTCCCGGACTGCGGGGCGCCGCAGGGTGCTCATGTACAGACCCAAACGCTAATCGCCCGGGCAAGATGTGCACGCTCTGCTGGCCAGAAGCCACAGAAGGCGCGATCCCGGGCCCAGGCCGGTCCCACCTGCCCGCGCCCGCCGGAGCCCCGGGTGTCGCCCAGAGCGCGCGTCAGGAAACTGGTTTCTCCTTCCCAGGGACATTCCTTTGTGGTGAGGTCACGTAAGACAGCCAGACGCTCACTGAACACACCCGATCCTCTCCCCGGGCCACGCTACCCTTGAACTTGACCCGTGATACAAGGAGAAGGAAATAAAACCCTTCAGATGTCTAAGAAAAGGTGACCGGACAGCAGCTCCCGCCAGGCACAGCCTCTCCTAGGTCCGCAGATAGAAACTGAAAACGGCAACGTGGACACACGACAGTCACCTAGGTGTGGGTCGGGATCTGCGAAGGCAAAATCAAATGTTTCTGGAGTCGCCTCTTAAGCCAAATTGACTCAAAGGGACACGATGGCCGAGGACGCGGTGAGAGCTGCGGTAGCCTCGAGAAATCTGTTCTCCTCTGGCAAGGGCGCCCCCTGCTGGCCGGCAGCCGCACTCCCCTCGACCTGCGCTGCGGACCCAGCTGGGCAGAGGCCCGAGCTCCGGCTGCGCGCAGCGGGCGCAGGATACCATCGTTCCGCAGTCACCGCCCAAAACCACAGTCACTGCTCTCTGCGGGCAGAAAAATTACAAGCAGCCTGGCGAGGAATGCAGGTGAGACGTTCACGAAGTTGGGGAAGAGGTGACTGGCCATTAAGAAAAATATAGATCGTATCACTCACATACACAGTCCCTGATCCTTGGAGAAAATCGAGACTATCCTTTGAAATCCTAGCGTTTATCGTGACAAAGTAATCAAGGCCTTAGCACTCACGCCAACACAGGATTAAAATCCTTCCAGCATCAAGCTGGGATTTACTGTGAACAAGCGCGACTGAAGTCAGGACGCATCCCCGGCCTTCCGCGTGGGCCCTGACAGTGGCGCGCACGGATGTGGCCATGTTCTCCCTCTGTCACCATCCCTTCTTCTCCACCTCCTTGTTTTTCACTGCTTGTGCTACCGGGCTCTTAAAACGATACTGTGCACTATGAGCCCATCGCCCACTAGGACGAGTTCCTTCATAATCGTGGCACTTGTGTGTGCGATGCCTGACATCACCATCCATGGGAGACACTCAGGGAGACTGTCAGGGCCTTCGGCTGGGCTCCGCTCACTTAGCCAAGCAGAAGCAACCTCGGTGCAAAAGCACAGCCGGTCTCTGCCCTGCTGACACAAATGTCACCCTGGAGTACGCTGTCTGGGTGAGTTCACCAGTTCAGCCTGAACCTGGCTTCTCCCTGGGACCCCAACCTCATGTCTGTTCCCAGCTCTCAACTTCAAACACAGGGGACAGAGGACGCAAGGCGTCTAGGCATGAGCAGAGAAATATAATGGGCAAAACAAACACGCTTCATCTCCTTTGGGTCACTGGGTCTGGTTTTCATTTTCTGGTTTACATATGAAACCAGGGGACTAAGAAAAAGCACCAGGGGGGAATAGAGCCCCACTGACAAATGCTCTCTTTTTAAAAGTTTAAAAGATTTTCCAAATATTGGAAATCTCTCGTGTTCTTTTTTTTTTTTTCTATTCAATTCTGCTCACTGAATTTTTAAAGTTTCATTTCCCCGTGTAGTATTACCAAAGAGTTTCCAGATAAAATAAGGGTAGTTCTTTTATTTGTCTGCTCCATGGTTATTTACTAAATGTTAGAAGTGTTTTGGTCCCACAGCCCATGTGGACAACAGATAATACAAGCACAGCTTTTATTCACGTCTGTAACTTTTGCTCTACACACCTGTCCCCAGGAATAACATGATTATTCGTGTTTCCACGCTGTGGCACAAACAGCACAATCTTTACCTATCAAAAGGTCTCGGAATAAATATGTGTGTCTGTTTTTATTTATAATACAGAGGAAAGCAGAACAGTTTTAGAATCAATCTATACCAGTTTGGGGAATAAGCTTCTGATTTGAATAGAGCTGTCAAGACCTTCACAATCTGTTTGGCCCTGTGTCCACAGGAGGCGAAAGGTTTCATAATCAAAAGTAAAGGATTTTTATTCATTACCGCTTGTGTAGTAGGTGCCTGGTAAGATTTGGAGTGATTTCAGCTTTCTGGTATACCCTAAAGCATTAAACTACACATCTCTATTTATATGCGCATGCACATAAGTACAAAATAGTCTGTAAGAAAAACAGGCTTACTGCTACTATATTTGAAGGAAAGGAATAAGTATAACAGCTATCAACTGGCTTCCTGCTTCAAGTTGCTGTTAGACTATCTTCAAGGAAGAGAAGGGTGGTTTGGAACATCTCAGAATTTTTACTCACAGCTTCAAATATCACTAAATAATAAGCAGTATGAGTTAAAAAAAAAAAGCCTACTATGAATCAAAACCTCATTTTAGATACACAGTGTCTTTCTCAGAGTATAACAATACTCAGAGTCTTCCCTCGAAAAAAAAATCAATAAATAAGCCCTGACTGATACCCCTCAGATTAAACTCAATATGCCATTAATATGAAAAGAATTTGACAGTTTACATAAGGGATGTGACCCGGTGCCAACAACCTCTGGCTTCTCCATTCTCCAGATGGTAGCAGATTAGTAGGCTGCTTTTATTCTCATAAGGAGATTTTTTTCCCTCCATGGAAAAACTATAAAGGCCAATTCTGTTCCAAACTTCAAGTCTCCTTCACAAATGTCTACTCAATTCTAGGCCTTAACTAATGCCTATTAAAAGAAGCCCTTGGGCTTGAAGCTATGGAAGAGGAGAAAAAAGACTAAGGCAAACTTAACTCTAATGCCTGCCTTTAAAAGATCTATTGACAGAAGCAGTGGGGAGAGTTTGAACTAATGTTAACTTAAAGAAAAAGGCTGGTGAGATTCAATTGTGGATGTGAATGCTTGCTTGAGTTTGATCTTGACGGGGCTTAAGATAAGGGAGATAAAAACCTAAGCCTACTTACATATTAAAAAATGCAGTCGCACTAAATTCACTACATACCACTGTTCTCAATTTGATTTGTGCCTATCATCACAGAAGACATTGAAGGACACCCTTCTAACACGGTAAAAAGCCACAGCAGAGGACACTTATTCTGTCCTGCTAAGGCCAACATGAAAATAGTTTCTGGACAACACAATATTCTTTCCCACTGAATCTTTAAATGTAAAGAAGGATAAAAACAGAGCCTTTCTTTGCTCCTGTTCTGGAGGTACAGATATAACAAGTAGTTCCTCAAAGAGATCCGAGGGATGAAAACCACCTTGACTATGCAAGAAATTCTTTTCCCAACAGGTAGGATGTGGTCTCTAAATAACTTGGGAAAATGCTCTACACTATAAATAGACTGAGCCTGCTTAAACTTTGAAGAGAATTTAGGTGTGCTTAAAATCCAGAAAGCTAAGAAGCCAACTTCCCAAAATGGGCTGTCTGATAGTTACCAGGGCACAGTCTGTGTATTCCAAAAGAAGAAATTATATTCTTTGAAGGGAAAAACTTTTGTTCTAATTATATGAAGAACAAAAATTGGTTTTTTTAAAGACCAAATTGTTCATAAAATGTTAGATACACTTTTTATGCAGTTTTTAAGATTTCTATTAAAATTTTCACAAATAGGTGAGATTTTGCCAGGATATATTTTTTACTTTCATGCATGTGAGTCTTGATGGATGAGATACTAAAAGTGATAAAGGAACCTACTATAGAAGCACCTGGCACAATAAAAACAAGCAGTTAATAGCACATGACCTTATCATAAGGAATTCACATCCCGATAATAAAACAACCCCAAAATGAAAAATTTTGGCAACGATTCAAGATACTAGGAGAAGGGAATTACAAAGAAAAAGACAGTGTCTCACTGTCTACCTTTTTAGTTTGACCTATTTGTACTAGTTTCCAAAATCATTTAGTTGAAAGAGCTTCAGCATTTGCTGGTAGCAAATATACTTAGAGGTCCCCAGAAATAAAAGTTTTCATGGAAATCTCCAAGGCAATACAAAGAAAAGGCAGGTTTTATTTAATTTCTTTTCTGCAAACTGCCTCATTTCCTAGAGGAAGAAATGTTGGGCAAACAATCACTTAAATGGTTACATTAAATAGTCGCCCAAAGATGCTGTTAATGGTAACAGCCCAGAACTCATCTAAGCAAAACAGGTAGTTCTCAAAATGTAACCACGTAGTATAAAGTGGGTTGTTTTGCATGCTTGTGTTTTTGTTTTCTACTTTCACTACCGTGTTTCACAGAAATGTGCATTTCTACTGTCATTATCATATGCATTTTAGGTAGAAAAAGTTACATCCAGTAAAGGAACTATCCCCCAATCCAATAACTGGAACCATCACGGCAATTAGATAACAAGTTTAGGAAACGGCTTAAGGAAATGAGCTAATAACAGGACTGTGCACAAGCAGATTATCTCTGATTGCTACAAAGAACACTATTAAGGGGCACCATGTTTTAAAGTGGTCATTTTTCCAGCCTGTTAAAGAAAGGTTAATCTGTAGCCCTATTCACAAAATCAATTTTGAAACATGCTAAGTACAAAAGAATTGCATTTTAAAATACATTTTCAAGAACTATGACATTTCTTTCAATTGTCTTAGACAGAACTAAGTCAGATATTTTCCTGATCATAAATTTATCCATATATCTAAAGGATATATATTCAATATAATATAATTAATATAATATAATATATATGTTCAATTAACACTCTATTACTAGGCAATTTGAGTAGAAAATACATTCATTGGTTTATAAATATAAAGTAAAGCTGCTAACACCCCAATTCTTCAGTTCTTGAGGATGAGCTGTTATTTAACTCTCCAAATACTAAGCCTTCTTCCTTTAGTCTCAGGAGTATAGTTTCTGAAGTTGTACAATACTAAGGTATGATGAAAACCTTTCTCTAATCCACACTCTTGACAGTTGAGTTGTTGCACACACAAACTCTCCCTACCCTATAAACATTAACATTCCAGGGTTATCTTCAGCCCAAAACACAGAAATCTGTTTCAACTTGCCTACTAGCTCTCTCAGCTTTAGCCAGAGAATTTGCCTGCATAGTAAGTATTTGTATTTCACTCTTCATTTGAAAAGACCGAGTGGTGAATTGCACCCATTTTTCACTGTTGGCTGGCAGTAGATCAGATGGTGAAATGTAAATCAGAATACCTTTCACCTGCAAAAGGACTAACATAAATGCCAATACAAATTTCCTCAGACCCTCAGGGGCTTTTCAGAGGTGGACTGACCACCTGGTCACCCTGGAACAAGTCAATTGTGAACATAAAACCCAAACCTTGCTAGAGAAAGTAGCCTGGGAAAATGAGCATTTGCCATTCCCAGATGAAGTCAGCTTCTCAGCTGAGCTGCTGTATCTATGAACAACATTTCAAAGTTTCTAGGAAATCTAAATATCAGATATTACTGCAGGCCAAACAAGAAGAGTTATGTGCCCTTTCTGATACAGAAAACTCAGTGAAAGTTTGTGATAAGGTTCAATTCCAAAAGGCGTACAGAAAGAGGGGGAAATTTAAGGATGCTCCATTCGAGCTGGATTACATTCAAGACCCACTTCTCTGAGATAGAATTAGACCAAATGTCAAGAGGACAGAATGGACAGGCTAACCCCTACACGTTCTGGGAAGAGCTAGTCTTAGTGTTTTGCTGACATTTTAAGTGTAAAAGAGTCTTATTGTAAACTCTGGACCCCCAGAAGGCCTGCTTCCCCAGAACACTGAAAAGAGAGATGGGGGGGGGTGGCGCTCAGCATAGGATTCCACCTTCAATCATGTTAGACACAGAGCTTTAGCCACTTTTTTACTTAAAGTCATGCATATGGTCAAAAGTTTAATTATATCACCTGCTGCATCAGCAAGCATATTGTCACCTCCCCACAGGAGGGATAAACCCTTTTTGGAAAGCTGAAATTCAACATCACTGGGGAAGATTTCCTGAAATCTTGGGTTATGCCTGACAGTTGATATTTTTTTCCTTAACAGATCAAAGAACATAGCCTGGATTCTGGGAAGATTCTAGGTTTCCTCTCAAAGTCTAAAATTGGGGAGGCCCCTAGTGTCTCTCAGATGGCTGAGCTATTATTAATGGGGTGACCTTACACATGATCAAATTGGCACTTTGGACATAACTGACTAGTTCTTTGCCAACAAATCATTCCATCATTCATTCAACAAGAATTTATTAAATACTTAGGTGTTGAAAACATGCAAAAGAGTGCCTCTCCTAGAGAAGTTTGCAACCTCAGCCAGGCAGAACAGCAGATAATTAAACTAGTTATGAGTCAATCAAACAAGTTATGCATGTAGACCAGGACAAATCTGCGCCGTCTAAAGTAACCATGAGTTTCATTTTGAAAGTTGAGAAGTGCTGATTATAATCAGTTTTTTGTTGAGGATTTAAGGGGCAGGAGGCAAAAAGAAGCCACCCCGGGGACCAGTCTGAGACCCAGAGAGGCACAAGAGGGGCCAACAGCTGCCACTTCTGATCAGCCAAAGAAAGAAAAGAAGTAAGGAATTATTCCAGACATTTCTATAAATAATTTTCAGTGTGAACACGAGAAATGTTATATATGTCAAAGAGTAGCACAAAAAGTCAATAATAAAATGGCATTAAGTCAGACTAATCAAGTATGAATTGCCCTAACAAATACATACAGTTAAGAATATCTGTCCAGCTAGTACTAAAAGTGACAGTTTTTTTTCTTCCCAAACACGCACTTACGCTCATGTAGAATTCTTTCTTTGGTGAAGATGATATAATACCACTAGAACAAATGACCGTTTCCTGAAGCTGATAGGGGTTGTGCGATCACACAAGCTACTGTCAGTACTGGGCATGGAAGACTCAGTACCCAGGGCTCACAGAATTTCATTTCTTTTAAAATCAAAAGGGAAAAATGCATACAATCCAATCTCAGTTATGTTTAACAAGTCATAAAGTTACATAAGTCATAAATTACAATTTTTAAATATTTTTTAAGGAAGGAAAGGTACCACATAGACAATGGCATAAAGCACACCTAGGCCCTGACTGGTCCTGTACTTCCTGTATATCTGCTTAAGGCCATGAACTTACCTACTCTCACTAATCTCCCCAACAACTCAGGACATCAAGCATTAACAAGTATTTGTATATGTGAACACTGCTGGGTCATGCAAAAAGTTTTTTTAAAAATCATGATACAGAAGAAAAAAGTATGGATTATAGACACAATCACAGCTGGATTGAAATTCTAGCTCTTCCATTAACGACTATGAGACATTCAACCAGATATAACATTCAAGGGTAAAGAAAATTAAGATGTATGTGAAGAGGTAGCCCAGAATAAGAGAAATAGTGAGTTACTATAATTATTACCAACCAGCTAGTATCTGAATCAGCATTCCACCTTGAGTTTGCTACTTGTAATTTTTCTTTTAATGCCCACGATGGGAATTTTTGGATCTATATAGAAAACAGAACCCAAGAAATCCTACAGTTTGTAACTTCACCTCTAAAAAGCAATAAATACCATCTTTGTATAAAATCACTCTATGTAAAATAGAAAAGAGTCTCCCCTTCTCCAGCAGACTCAGTGATTTCAGTTTTCAAAAAATAAGAAAATTCATCACTTACTTAAAATGCTTTAATCTATTAAAGAAGCAGCACCTTTGATTCACAGCCATAGAACGTTCACGTGCCCACCTTAGCAGCATCAGCTACATACCAGACCTTTGTATTAGTTAAAGATTGTGTTCTTTTATTGCAAAATAGGAAGAAATTGTTCACAGGGAAAAAGAAAATGGGGGGAAGGGAAAGAAAAACTTGATGATAAAAACAAAAAATAGAAACAAAGATTATGTATATAGGTGGTAGGAGTGTGGGAGGGAAGGGGAATGGGAAAAAATGAGAAATAAGATATATCATGTACAAGTACAAATTCTCAACATTGAATGAGGTCACAATTTATATCTAAAATATACCAATAAACTCAATAAAAGGAGGGAAAGATTGCATTCTGTAGTTTATCAAACTTCCCATGATTCTTTACAATATTTTGACTATAAAAGGAAGAAGCAGGCAGGGGATTTAGCTCAGTGGTTCTGGCACCTGTCTTGCAAGCACAAGGACCCAAGTTTGATTCGCAGGTAACCACATACAATACTGGGCGTGGAGACTCACCCCAGCAGTAATCAGTACCACATAGCACAGTGCCAGGCGTGGTGGCTCATGCCTGTAATCCCAGCATTCTGGAGGCAGAGGCAGGAGGATTGCTATGATATGAGTTTGAGGCTGAGCTCAGGACCAGCCTGAACTACAAAGCGACACCCTGTCTCAAAATAAATAAATAAATAAATAAAATAAATAAAAGGAAGAAGCAGGATGTTAATTCACAGAATATTTATAATAAAAGTCTTTATCCACAAATTCTTAGCTTACAGTCATTCATACATTTCTTGGACTTTGAAAGATGACTTTATACATATTTTATTGAGGATTTTAATAATAACTCAGCCCCTTATAAAGGTATATTAGTGGACTACATAATCACACTTCTAAAGGCACTTGATGAGTCTACATAGTAGCACACAAATTATTATTTAAACAGCTCTTTTCAATTACCAACTGACACTGCAAATGGAGATACTTAATATAAAAATTTACACGTGTGACAAGACCTCATGAACACTATTAAAGAGTGTTCCATTTAAAGACAATCCTGATAATATACTGAGTTCTATATCCAAATTTTAAAAGTAGGAGCATTTGCATTAGAAGAACATTTTTATTTTCATAAACCTTCTCACCTGCTGAATAATTTCCGCCATAGGAATCATCTCTGAAATGATGGTAAGTTAGGCTGAGCAGCAGCAAAGCAAAAAAGGAACACAATATCCACAATATTTCACAGGAAAAGGAGAAAAGAAAGAGGGGAGGAGGGAGAAGGAAAGAAGGAAGGAAGCAAGCAAAACCAGCAAAATGCATGCACACACTCCTGTTTTACCACTCCATTATCTTTGTCTATTTTGGTCAATGTGCTATTCGGTAAATTGCAGGAATCTTTAATTTTACAGTTAGCAAGTTCCAAAAAATTAATGTAGAGAATTTTCTGATCTCAGCATTCAATTATTATATTAAGAATAATTTTTCTGTAAATTTGTGCTTTGGGTGAAACTAGAAAGACTTAGAAGAAGAAATCTTTAAGATGTGTATGTGTGTACAAAATATATCACGCAGTCGTAGCAAGATCTCATTAAAATTGAGCAATCTGGGCTGTAAACAACGTTGCAGCCAGCCTTTATAATTCAGATCCACTCCTCTCCTCCCTAGTGTGCTCATTCGCCAAAAGTGCATTAATAACTTCCATAAACATCACATTTCTCACCTTGGAATAAACTTATACAGGTTAAACTGTTTCACAGACATCATACTGACAGATACTTCAGAAATAATTTAGTCTACCTCTTCCCCCACTTACTAAAGTTTTATTCCCCCTGTGATAGGATCCTGAGAGATTACTTATTATCGTGGCCCTTCACCCCTGAGACGTATGAAGGAATAACAGGGAACAACAGAGACATGCTGTACCTTTAGGGATGCTAACAGCCAAAAACAATAAAAAAATTCCACTAGTAGAGAGTATCTTGTATATCTGATTAAGCTACAGCCCAGAGTGATACTTCCACTCCAATGAGGAGTGTTTAAATCAGGCCCGAAGCCATCCACACCGATGCCCAAGTGCTGCTGGGGCCTCCACTGCCAGCCCCAAACCCAGGATTGAATTTCCCCAGACAGTTCACTCCTGCAGACAATAACAGTTGCCACATTCAAGTTTCATGTGTTACAACACCCCGTCATTTAGACTCAAGTTCCACTTGTACAGCTGCCTGTCTTCATGAGTGAATGAGAACAGGGAACAGTCTACGTCTCCAGATCCTTATGTACATTAAGAAACAAACTCACTGTCCTGGGGCCTCTTGAGAACCCAAACTCCTACATCATTTTAGCAGCCAAAACATCTGTGCTTAATATTCAACAGAGGATTTTAGCTGCATTTGTGGATGCTCCTCAGACCACGGACGTCACTGGAAGTAAAGGGGAATCCAAGACAGAAAGCATCTCAAATCCTATCTCTACAAGGAAAGGGAGAAGGAAACAAAATAAGCCAAAACAGCTTTCTGTGTGGCCTAGACAACAAACCCCAGCATGATAGCTTCAAAGTCCTGTGCTAAGTACACAGGTACACAATTAATTACAGAAAAGCAGAAAATGGGTGGGAAAAAAAGATACTTTTGCAGACACAAATTGGTAGTAGCTCTAGCAAAAATACACTGTTACTTGCAGGTCCATTTTCACCTTTCAACTAGTAGAGTGATAAGGATCTTTCATACGCTAAAGAATCCACTGAGGAACCAACCTGTCCTCAGTAAATATGGAGAAACTGAACAGGTTATTCCTTTAGCTACAAGTTAATGCTCATCTGAAATGCGCTGGACTAGAAATATTTATTGTAGCCTGTCTTTCAGATTTTTTCCGATTTTGGAATTGGTGGAGCTCAAGTCTCAACATAGAAACTCACTTGTTCCCTAAGCCTTATTTATACACATAGCTTGAAGGTGAATTCATATAATATTTTTAACAACTTTGTGCATAAAACAAACTTGTGTACATCAAAGTGTAAGAAAGCGAAGATGTCCATCTCTCGGCCACTTATGGGGCCATCTGTGGTCATGGGGCATCACCATCATTCTTGACTCTGAATTTATATTCTGCAAATGAGCATTTCCTAAAATGTATTTCCAAATAGTTGGATTTTGTTAAATCTAAAAGACAACATTAAGTGAAAATATAGCATGTTGCTGTAACTAAGAAGCATCAGTACATGACTTGTGTATCACAAGTCGATACTCAGAAAGTGAGTATCTTAGAGTATTGCAGATTTTGGGTTTTTGGGGTAAGGATATTCAACTTGTGCTTATATTCATTAGTTCTTCAACTTTTCTGCAAAGGAATTCAAACGTATTTTGGGGGCTGTGGTCCTGTTTTGTTTATTCTAGCAAGTCTAAAGCAAAAGGATACAAATGATTCAGTGAATATTCGGAGAAAAAAAGAAGAGTCTTCTGAAAATTACAAAGACCTATACATCACATGTATTTTGTCAATTTTGGAAACCAAGAAAAAATGCTTTAGTACTACTCAATGCAGGCAAAGAGAAACAATTTTCCATCAAATTTTGATATAGCTCACTGAGCATAATATTCTGGAACATAACAGTCCAAATGATATTCTTTTGAGAAAAATATTTAATTGTTTTTTTTATTTTTAGTCAGCCCCAAAAGTAAATGATTTAGGCCACAACAACACATAGTTTCTAAGGACTTTATGAAGGTCTTGTTTTTAAAAAAAGTAAAGGTCAAAAATAAATGAGGATGGTCTCTTTCTCCTCCTTCTGTTCCTCTCCGTACTCCTCTCTGGCCAGATTGATGTCCATAATTCCACATTCCGTCTCAAAAACCAGATAAACAGAAGATTAACTTTTCAAGGAAACAGCTGTAAATAACTATAATCTAGTTACGAGGATTCCTTTATGGCTTGAAAGGTTATAACAACAGGAGTTCTAAATTTTTTTTGATCAAAAACCTTAATTCCCTCCTGATGGGAAGCAACAGGACATCTTCGAAAGATCAAAAACAGGGTCATGTGCTTAACATTTATATATATGAACTAGTAATAACCAGGATAGAGAATTTTAATCCTATAAGATTGAAGTGCACAAAGACCCAAGAGACTCATACATAAATATTTTCTAAGGAAAAGTGCGAGGAGAATAAAGGTATCTTAAAATCAGCTACTAGTCTATGTTATAGTTGTGGCTCTCCTTCCGTAAAATACATAGCATCCAAAGACAACTGTTCTAATAAATTAGGCTAAATGTAAAACTATTCAAAAATGAAATAGGAAAAACTATTTAGCAAAAATTTGTAGTTCAGGTTGAAGAACTTAAAGAAAAAAATTGTGAAAATGTCACATCTCAATGGAACACTGATATTTTAGACATAATATTAATTGTATACAATATTTTAGACATAATATTGTATATGGACCACGGCCCCCAAAATGTGTTTGAATTCCTTTGCAGAAAAGTTGAAGAACTAATGAATATAAGCACAAGGTATTGGCAAGGCAATAACAACACGAGAAGTTTCATTCCTCCATTGATTACCTGTGACCTGCTCCTTTAGACACTTTTCCATTGAGCCCAGTTTGGGTGGAAATGCTTATTGCTTGATGAAATCAAAGAGGGTGCTCTGCACTACTGGCCTAACCCTCAGGAAGCTCTAACAGGTCCTGCTGGGACTAGAGAGCAAAAGCAGAGTGTGCTCAGGGAGAAAGGGGTCTACATGCGACATAGCAATGTCAAGGAAAATTGCTGTGTGACCAGAACACTGATATGGAAACTGGGTTTTTTGTTTTTCCTAACAAGAAAACATCCCTTATCCAATTAGAATGAAGTCTATACCTGTGACTTCAGACTTCACAGAGGCACTCATATATTGAGCATTTTCATTTTCTGACCACTAAGCATGGATGATATTCATAGCAAACCATGTATGATAGAGGCAGGATAAATGAATGCAAGTTATCTGATGCCCTTTGACCTGGGCAATTAGCCTGCACCTCAAAGCAAAGGCTAAGAGGTATTCCTGGTTCCAGAGAGGCTACTGAGGATCCAGGTAGCCTTCACATCCATGGGGCTTTATGAATCTCTAGGGAACGACCACATGCAAACATTCCCAGAGGAGCAGTTAGCTCCGGGAGAATATTAAGGAGGTCCAGGCTGCTTTGAGAATATCAAGATTTCCCCCAAAGAGCCAATCAGGATCCCCTTAGGAAATCTGCAAAAACAACTCTGTCCTTCAGAGATACAAGGATTGGGCAATCAGTCCAGAACTTTGCTCAAGTTAGACTGCAAAGCAATCTTAAAGTTTCATGGTGATTTGAATCTAGTCATGGCCATATTTGCCTAACACAGTGGCCTCTAGTCCCCAGAAAATCAGGCTCTGTGAAGTTAAAACCCACTTTGATGTCCTTATTAGGTAGTCTAGAAACCAGTCCTGCCAGGAAAGGGGGCGAGGCCATGCACTCTTCAAATGTTCTCACTTAGGCCTAAATAACCTAACTGCAAAACTGGTACATTTCTACCTCGAATATCATCTGGGCCTTTTATCACTTTCCAAATATTGCTGATCTCTCTTCTCTTATGTAAAACACAACCATAAAGAAATGGCAGAGATATCATTTATGTGTCTGATTTTCACCACCCCAAGTGACAGCACTTACTAACAGTATGGTTGATGAGCAATTTTCTGTCACGTTTCAAAGTTGCTAGCTAGGGGACTGTGGATGACTTTCCTAGTATGTCATAAGGACTTTGTAAGTATTTGAGGAATGAATGAAAGAACTTGGATGCTTCTAGAACATTGTGAGATTCAACATACAGAGTATAAGAAAGCCCCGTGACTCAAGAGAGGCCTTCCATAATCCTGGGGCAAGTACAGAATAGGCAGTGATGGTGAAGGAAGGAGCCAGTGGCCCAAAAGTAACAAGTTGTCCTCTGGCTATTCCATTGTGGGAAAAAATAAAAAGCACACAAGCAATCAGGTGGAGAATATTCCTTGGTCAAGAGGAAACAAGCGTGAGTTGGTGATATTATGGTACTAGGAAGTATCCTGACTGCACTGGGTGGTTGGGTAGGAAAATCTAGCCTGGGAATAGATCATTTCTATTTGCTTTTAGATGGGGAAAAGAGCAAGATAATACTGGAGGATAGAAAAAAAAAAAACAACTTAATGGAATAATCGTGGCAATAGGGAGGAGGTACAATTTCCCGCCTCTCACTTATAATCAGTTACTAGATGGGAATTGTACGTTAACTTCTGTAAAATACAGAAGCCGAGGACCCTCTCACAGGCATCTTAGCAGCTGGCTCGTTCCTACGGCACCACATCAAGGGAAATCAGGCTGCTTCTCATACCCTGAATTTCTTCTCATTTCTATTAACAGCAGCATCCAGGCCAAGGCAAGCCACAAAGCAGTTTGGGGAACGGGAGAGATAAATTCTACTAAAAGAGAATGACAGCTGAGTCAGTGCACTGATAAATTCTAAATATTAGGTCATATGTATAAATAGAAAAACCTGTGGATAACATCTGTTTCCTACCTGAAAAGTGCAAATAAGGAAAATTTTCAGAATGAACCTGAGATGAATCAAACCAAGATACCAACTCTTCCCCGCACTGTGAACGGCCAGTGAAAGTCACCATTACGAAAAATGGAAGGGGAAAGAATTTGTTGAATTTAGTGAAATCTTTAAAATCAATTCAACCCCAAAATACAGAAAAGATAATTCTCTTTCCATCACAGAAGTTGAGACAGTGCCATGGCAGACATTAACCCTACAGGGGATGAGAAGTTACACAGCCTCTCGACAGTGATGGATCGGTGGCAGATATTACGTAGTATAAAATGAAACTGCTTTGTGGAGACAGTTTAGCTCGCTGGTATGTTTAATGCTTTGGAGAGCACAGTGAGTAAAACTGCTGAAACGAAGACTACTCTGCAGAGCAGTTCGCTCAAAGAGAAAAATCAGACTGACATCAAAATCCCCATCAAGCGAGAGCGAGGGCAGGAGCGCTTTCCAACGTGGATTCTCACACTGCTGGCCTGAAAACACACTGTGTTTACAATATTTTGCTTTGTTTCTGGATTCTTTGGTTGACTCATGGGAGAGCTCAAATTCAGGTATTTTTGTTTTATTCAGTCATGCTCAATTAAGGAGAAAGCTTGCCTAAATAAAACTCACTGCATAAAAATCTGCAATTATAGGAATAATTGCTCACAGTCATTTTTCCCCCACAGTAATGGTTTTTAAAGATATCTCATACCTAGAAGCCAGGAAAAGCAAGATGGCCTTTCCTATAAAGAACTAAACAAAAGATGATAGACAAACACATCTCTCACTCTAATTAGGGCTATTTAGTAAACAGCAAAATAGCTGACCTCATAAATCTGCTAAGAGCATGAAATTGAGGGGGACACCCAGCCCTGAAGAAGTGTAAAGATGCAGGATGCGCTGCCCTACTCACACATATGGACCCAAGAGGAAGTTCCTGGTGCTTTGTCCCCAGAGCCTTTTTACTGACTGATAACTTTTTATTACCCCTCTAGCCAAAATAATTATTACCCATTAATGTGTAGATTTAAAATTCAAGGAGTGGTTTAAATGTGGCCTTCAATTTTATGATACAAGTCAATGAGAAAATAGCTCCCCATGTATTTATAGAAAAGCACCAGTCTTAATGGACTGTGGAACTTCTACTCCACAAAGCAAAGCAAACCTCTTCAGAAGGGAACCAGAAATACTGTCTCAAAAATAGGCTATTCTAAGAGAGAAACCTAGGTTTAAAATTATACGTAATTTTGTCCTTAGAAGTTTTAAGTTTCAAGCATCTCAGTGCCTTATCAAAGAATTCCTCAAAGTCTTATTTCTGTGTCTTGCAGGTCTAACTGGGGTAATTTTACATGGACACAGTGGAATCGACTAGATTGTTTCTTACAGAACTTCCGAGACCTATGAGTTGATGCAGAATAAATGGATACACCTCTCTGTAAGAGGTCACATTTATTTTCACCTATTATCTCAACAAATGAAAATAAGGCAATGTGGATTAAGTTTCTAAGTAATTTCATAGTAGCACAGTAAGCCCACCTAGCCAAGGAACACATATGACATAGTCCACATGATAACACACACTTCTTCTGATGGAAAATAGGAAAGTAGTAAAAGTGGAAGCCTCTTGGCCTCCAAAGAAACCTGAAAGTTATTTCAGGACTCTCAGAAGACTTCTTGACCTACTTGTATGCTGGGAAAGTGGGGTGGGGAGGAAACGTGGCAGAAATAATATGTGGGTTTAAAAAAAAAGACATAAAAATCAACCATTTATGCTTGAAATTGTATCTGTAACAGTTATCACGCTGTATGCAAATGTCATCAGTTTTCTCCTCATTCTTGACACATGCAGTTTTAAGATATGATGGCCGGGCCTCTCGCCTGGGGTTGTCACTCCTCATCACTGGGAAAACAATCCAGGCAGCAGAAAATGCTCAGAGCAGATGACTGGGCCCACAGCGCACTAATGTAATGACCTCAGGCATTATGATGCAGGGCAGCAGGCTGAAAACCAATCTGCAAAGGAAGCGATCAACACCAGACAAGTAGGGAAGCGACATAATGTAACGCGTGCAAGAAGCAGTCACATGACTTGCTCCCTGGGCTTCCACTCTCACTTACTTAGAAATATCAGTGGCAAGAAATTAGACAAACCAAACTACTGTCTTGGAGGAGTGTTTCAATTCTATTTACTGTTTCCTTGGGCTGAATTAGTCCTTAAAATAACTAGATTTTATTTTTGTTTAAAAAAAATAAATCAACAACATAGGCAGTGACCAGGTCCACTGTCGTTTCACTCATACTGCATAACTGGTAGGGCCATCGTGGGCACCCTAATTGTATCCTCAGAGGCTGGAAGAGGATCCTGTCATGATTTGTCTTTTCTTCAAGTGATGTTCATCGCCTGTTTGTCCTGGTCTCTCTGCGCTGACACTAATCTGCCTTGAAATTGGCCGATTCCACTCGAACCATATTTACAGGGAAGTAAGTTTCATCAGGCCGTCCTGTTCATAGACCAGTTTATGCTCCATCGCGAACAGATTATTAAAAACTATATATTACGTGCATACATTTTAAAATGACTCAACTGGGGAAAGATAACTGTACCCGATCTGCATTTCATGGCCTGAGTTGTAGAGAGGGGCCAGGTAGCATTACAATCTTGAATGGAAATTGTTTCCTAAATATATTATCCTCCATAAGAAGCATTTAGCAACTGTTTAGTGCCCAAGAGACAAAAGCTAAGGGGTGAAAATGATTGTAATCGAATGTAGAAAGCATGGGAAGAGAGAGGGGAAAGGCTCATTTAAATTATCAAGCTGAGCATTAACCTCAAGGAGAGAAAAACAAATGTTCTATGTTTTGCACAAACATCAATTACGTCTAGTAATTTAGCTGATTCCTCTCACTGAACAGGTGCTCTGGCTGCAGTGCAAAGTGAAAAGTGTGCACGTCACTCCAGCCTCTAAACAGGTACCAAGGGTCCTCAACTCGCTCTAAAAAAGATTTCCAACATATCCCACCACTGCCGTTATTGACAGTCTGAGTTGATCCCCTACCAGGTATGTGGCAGGGTAAAAGGGAAGCGAAACCAAGAGGCCTTCCATTTCACGAGGCAGCAAATGCAATTTGGAGCAACCAGAAGAAACTCAAAGAGAAATTATACAGATGGGCATAGGATTTAGTTGTGTTGAGCTGACTGAATCATGCTTGACATGGGAAAGCAGGATGACTGAATTAAGATAACCACAACCCTAAATATAAGCAACAGATTTAACTTTCTCATAGAGTAAGCGCAAAACTGTGTAAAGAAACAGAAACAGTCATTTTAGTTTAATTCCCAGACCCCTTTCTGTTGATTTTTCTAAAGTGGTTTAAAACAAAAAGGAGGGAAAGGATATTATCAAGAGTCTTGATACTATACATATGATTTGATAAATTACACACACACACATAAATTGACTATACACATAAGCACACACCAGTAAAGAAAATAAATACTCTTTGCCACAGATAGTATTTACAAACTATGGAATGAAGTGGAAATACACAGAGATTTTTCTGCACAAATATAAAATGCTCATAACTGAAGCATTTACCAACTTGTTTCTCTGTGGTTTTGCAATGCAACCTGGAGTAAAAAGATGTTGCTTGCCTATTTCTTTGTTATTTTATCTACTTTTTTTTTAAGCTCCAGAAGAGAATTCCCTTCAACATTCTTTATTTACTTTCTACTTTGGTTACTAGTGTTGCTTCAGAAACACAAAAGGGATTCAGTAAAAGCAATTGTTTTAAGTATTACAGTATGGGTGTGCTTTTGATTTGTCCCTTCCCATGTAAATTCACATGACTTGAGTTTTGCTTCTTTTCGCTTTTAGTCTCTATTTCCAAAATTACTCCTTAAAACTCTGCTACGAGAAAAAATTATCTCAGTGTTTCTGAACTCTCTTAACAATTAATAGCTAGGGCCGGGGATTTAGCTCAGTGGTTCCGGTGCCTGTCTTACAAGCGCAAGGACCTGAGTTTGATCCCCGGTGACCACAAACAATAGTGGGTGTGGAGACTCAGGCCCAGCAGCAACCAGTACCACATGCCACAGTGCCGGGCGTGGTGGCTCACACTTGTAATCCCAGCACTCGGAAGGCAGAGGCAGGAGGATTGCTGTGATATGAGTTTGAGGCTGAGCTCAGGGGTAGGCTGAACCACAAAGCGAGACCCTGTCTCAAAAAACCTAAAAAAAAAAAAATAATAATAATAATAATAATAATAGCTATATATTCTTATCGTGTGTAAATATATACCCCCACCAAACATTGATATAGGACCGTAGAGCAGATCCATTCATTCTCCCTGGCTCTAAACAGATATAGTGACTTAGACAGACAAATAGTACTTCTACATCCTGCTTTCTTCACCTGTGTAACAAAAGTAACAAGAGTGGCATGCTTTTTTTTTTTTTTACAATTATTTAAGACCTTTATTAACAGGTGCTTGCAGTTTGTTGATTTTTTTGAAAAAATTAAGTTGTAAACTTTTATTACAAATTAAAATTAAGTTCTTAAAAATCTCAACTTGACCAGATATGAAACAATTTAAAAACCTTTAAAGGTGTATTGAGAAAAACCAGGCTTTTTTAAAAAACTCGTTTGTCATTACCAAAAAGAGACGTCTTTAGCTAAAAATAATAAAAACCCCATGCTGCACAGATAATGCAGATAGTCTAGTTATCTGGTCAATGGGCAAAAAGCAAGCACTTAAGGTCTTCGGTTCCCAGTCTTCCGTTCAGTTCTTACTGCTGGAATTTCATATTCATTTCTTCTTGCTGGATCACTAAACCGGATGACGGTAGAGATGTTAAAGCGGCATTTACTCAGCCCCGCCCTGCTCAGCCTCGGGAGAGGACGAATTCTCAGCTGGTGGATCGGCTGCTTCTGTCTCTTTGCCATCTTGTGGTTTAGGGTTCTCTGGACGTCTGCGTCGGTAACTGAAGTTGCGCCGGTACCGACGCTGAGGTGGCTGCTGACCCTGGGTCTCAGCTCCTTGGTTTTCCTTGTCCTCTTCATTGTCATCCTCTCTAGGTATGCAGTACCGGGGATCGAACCCAGGCCCTTGGACTTGCAAGACAGGCGCCGGAACCACTGAGCTATATCCCAGGCCCAAGAGTGGCATGCTTTTTACCCACGCCCATAATTGAATAAATGACTCAAAGACTAAACACAGATTTCAAGACCTTCATAAATGTACTAAAAAGAAAGGCGTAACTCATGTCTGCTCGGGCAGTGGTAGTTCCTTCCTTTAATCTAATATGTGCCTTCCAAATAGCAACCTTAGGAAGAATAATATTCTCAAAATGCTTCCCGATGAGTTTCGTCCCGAGAGGGAAGATTTTACACTTTTGTGTCAGGTGCCGGTGACCTGAGAGCTTCTGGTCCCTGATGTAATTTGCACACGTAAGGCAGGAACCTCATATGTTCCACAGACATAGGTTGGGCCAGGCTCCCTGTGACCACAGCTACTTTCAGAAATTGTTTCGAGAAATAATGTTACCAGAACTCATTTAGTCATTTGGATAGTTTATGTGCCCATATTTATGGGCATTTTCCACACCAATAATCATAGACGCTTGTAACCCATTTGGTTCTTAGTGCAAAAATTCTAACAGTTGTGTGGGCGGGTCAAAAGGGGAGTGTATGTGTGAAATGAAGCTATCGTTGTACATATTTTACTACCATCTGTTGTTTCAATAATTTTTAATTACTTAACATGGAATTCTCAGTGCTGAGAATATATTTTAAAGTAAGGTACGCTGGTTAAATTATTTCCATGTGTGTGGGACACGGTGAGGAGGGATGGGGGTGGGAGTAGAGCTACAGAGATCAGAGGTCACAGAAAGGTCTCAGGTGGCATACACGTTTTAGCAGGCTGGTACAGAATTTCTTTAACCCTGAGCCAACATTTAAAAGTCAGTGAGCAGATGACTGAAAAATTAGACTATTAGTTTTCCATAAAAATATGGTAACATCTGGCAATGCTGCCCTTATTAGTATTCATGCCAGGCATAAAGCTGGTCAGGAGACACCCTTTGAGATGGGTCTGACTACAGCCCCGCCCCCACTCCCTATTTATTCAATAGCATTCTATGTTCTTCACCTGTTTGTGTGACTAGCTTGGACCATATTGGCATTTGTGAGACTCCTGACATATAAATCAAAGAGTTTAACACACTGTAGGTGCATAATAAAGATCTGCTGAATGAATGGTCCAATGACAAATTAAACAAAATCCATCAGAGTAGGCCCCAAATATCTTCTGATCTATTGCCAAGGAGCTACTGTTTGCATAGAAGTATTATAGTGTATTTTCAAATGGATTTCTAACACTAAACTTAGTTTGTATAGAGTAAACTTCAATTATACTATGTACAATCTCTACTAAATCATGGTATCCATCATGATATCCCAGAAATTGGAACAAGTCCACAGAAGGATGCAAATACAGCCTCCATTCCTGACTAGAGCTAATCCAACCATCACACAAGTACTTGTGGCATAAATGTACTTTAAACAGTAGAAAAGAGGCAGACCAACAGTATGGTCTTCTGGTAAATTCTGTCCTTATTCCACGTGGGGGGAGGGTCCCCCAGGCAGAAACACCACTATTCAAGGGCTGAAGAGAAGGCTCTTTCAAAGGGGAAGAGCCCAGAACTGACATAAGACTTTCTGGCATGAACAGATCGACTTCCCCAGTCACTTCTGCAATGGAGCCGTGCACGGAGGGGAGGTGATACACCTGTGGTTTGGTATAAACCATCGCACTTCCTGGTGTCTCCTTCAATAGGACAAACCACAGAACCCACTGCTGTTCTCGCTGCAGAGTTCAATCTCATAAGCCATGAGGGAGGCAGGAAAAAAGCCTGACTTCTTTTGTCTAATTTTTCTGATGAAGTAAGAGCTGTTAAATTTAATGTTCCACAAAAGCACCAGTGAAAAAAGCATGAGCAGGGACGTGAGAAACTGGCCTCCAGAAGGGGCCGCGCCTGGGAACTCCATTTACGCCCCCGGTTGACAGTTTCTGCATAACTCCTCGCTGTCCATGGACGTGCATTAGCACCTGTTCAGAAAGAGCTCTGAGAGCAGCTGAACAAGCCACGGCTGGGAGAAGACACACAGACGCAGACATGTGGCCACAGGGCCACTCCGCGCTGTCAGTCACCACCGCAGCGGGCACAGCCAGACTGCAGGGGCAGTGCCTTCCCCGCCCAGCTCTGGACCCGGGCACTCAGGCATGCTGCGGCGGTGCGCTGGGACACCAAATCTGTTCTTTCTGGGAAGACAGGGGATTCCCAGCCAAATGCTTTGATTACTTGAACGGGCGGATAGTGCCAAGCCGACAGTAGTAAGCTGCGTGGCTTCTAAATAAAAGTCCAACCTACTCAGGAAGCCTCAGCCATTCCCAGTTTTGTCAGAGGGCTTCAGACCTCTGGAGCAGAGTTGCTGAACTCCAGCTGCATATTAGAATCTCCGGCGGAGCTTTTAAAACGACCAATCGCCTGGCCTCACCTGACTCAAATTAAATCTGACTCTCCGGGGGAAAGGGTCTTAGCGTCACCCTAACCCAGGGTGACTCCAAACATGCGACCAGGGGTGAACCACGGGTCTGGAAGGATTAGAGTGAAAAGGGAAAGAGCTAGAAAGGAAATGCTTACTCAAAAGAAAAAGGCAGAGTAAAAGAGAGGCTTGCTGCTATAAAAAGACCCCACCACCTCCACCAAATCATTACAAACTTACCCCAGATTTCCCAGGATAGCTCAGATCTATCTCATCCCGCTCCTGACCCAGCCGTCATCCTCTTTCTACCTGAAAATCCTTCTGTTATTTATAATCCTTTGTTTAAGCCACTAAACTAGAATTACATTTAGCCTACTGGAGAACACTTACTTCTCATAAAATGATCATTTGATTAGTCAAAGAGGTAAGACAAAGGAAGATACGTGTTGGTCCTCTCCTTTTCATTACTGGCTCGTTAAGTTATTAAACTTGAACAGAAAAAAGCATCTTGTTTCAAATACACCCATAAAAGTGGATATATTTGCCTCCTGGATACAGCTTGCTTTGTCTGTACTGAAAATGCCAACAGCCATAACTGTTGAAAATTTGAGGTTCTTATATCAGAGAATACTTTGGAAAGAGAGATGGGTTGTTAAAGATTACAGGGCCGGGGATATAGCTCAGTGGTTCCAGCGCCTGTCTTGCAAGCGCAAGGACCCGGGTTCAATCTCTGGTAACCACATAACAATACTGGGTGTGGAGACTCACCCCAGTGGCAACCAATACCACATACCAGTGCCGGGCGTGGTGGCTCATGCCTGTAATCCCAGCACTCGGGAGGCAGAGGCAGGAGGATTGCTGTGATGTGAGTTTGAGGCTGAGCTCAGGGCCAGCCTGAACCACAAAGTGAGACCCCATCTCAAAAAACCTTTAAAAAAAAAGATTACATACACACACACACACACACACACACACACACGAGATCCTTCATAGTCACCTTCTAAATAATGTGATAAACGGATAATCACCAAAGCTACCCCTGCTTCTAATGAGTAAAGAAGGGTTATCTGGGAGTAGAGGCAGAAGCACTAGGACAAAAAGAGGAAGACGCATTCAAATGGGGACAGGAGGAGAGGAGGAGAAAGGAGAAAATGAGCCAGGTCACTGCAGGGCGTGACAGTAAGGGGTTTGTACAACTCCACCAGCTGCTGTAATCACCACTGTCCACAAGCCAAACCCTTACACATAAGCTCAGAAAGTCAACTTTTTTCAAAAGTTAATTTTTTAAGGCAAAACCCCAGTTAATAAAATGTTCCAGTAATCCCCTATCATCAAATTTTACTCAATTTGTGGTATGGAACTTCATTTCTTCATATTTTTAGCTACCAAATCAGGGCATGCTTTCGTCCAACCATTTTCTCATCCCTCCCCATTCTGAAGCAGTCCATGTACCCAGCCGCCAGGCCGGGCCAACGCAGTCTGTGTCTGAGCCTTCAGACCCCAAGGGACACCACTCGCATCTGGGAAGATACAGAAGAACGAAATGCAGACCACGGTTCCCAAATCCAGGGGACACTGAGGCCTTTGCATGGCTCCACTTTTCATTTCTGTGACCTGGATACTTCTGTGGACCTCTGCCAGGACGCCAGCTAAGTGGGTGTGCCCCTTCTTTATTACTGTATCTCATATCAGATCATTTGATTTAGGGTAATTTGTGGCATATGGCTGGAATACAAAAAGAAAGAAAATGGAAGCAAAGGAAATACAGAAGAAGGAAGTGAAGTCATTGGTCCTCCTGTTTAGTAGCCAAAAAATACACTATAAAAACCAAGATTAAAACTTTCATTTAATCTGTTTTTTTTTTAACTTTGATTACACAGTTGGGTTGGTTTGTGAATATGGTAATAAGTATAACCTTTAGAATGGAAGGCCGGATAAGCAGATGGAGCCTAATTAATAGTGAAATATTATTAATCTGTCTTCCTAAGAGGAGAAAAAGTCACTCATACTTTACAAAAGAATTTCTCTATAAAATTTAATAAAGGCAGGACTCACTATAAGACTAGGGGCTCATTATGAAACAGATGTGTTTGATACAAGCCTTTACCAAACCCCAATAATGTAAAATCACTTTGCTCTATCCTATAAAGCTTAAATAAACCATTAATATGAAGTCAGTTGTGGTATATCACCAGCTACGCTTCAAAATTCATTATTTAATAAATATTCTTTAGAGAAAAAAGAAGTAATAACTCATTTAGGGAAGCTGGAGAAAGGGAAGACACGGTTAAATTACTACAAATTCATCTTTATAATTTCTCTGAAGCCATAAAACTTATTTAGAAAAGGGTTTCTGTCTGAATAGCTCTGCTTCAGGGACAAGAGTAACATCCAGTGTCATCGGGACTGACCTAGAGCCAGAGAGTAAATGTACCAGCCTCAGAATGAGCCTAATTCAAAAATGTCTGTGTATTTCACTAGTGCAGCTGTGCACCCAGAGAAACTTGATTAAACCTTCCAGCCCTCAGATCCCTAATTTCTAAAATAGGGCAAAACACGGACTTCAAAGTGTCTGGCACATAATAATACTCAACAAATAATACAGATGAAGAGAAAATGATATGAAAATTTTAAAAAGTGAAAAAAGAGCGTTTTCATTCAAAAGTATAAGCAAAAGACTGACACTGTTGAGAAGCGATAATCCAGACTCCAAATATTTTTTCTTAAGTTATCTAGGAAAATAATGTTTTCTGGGCTGGGGATTTACCTCAATGATTCTGGCCCCTGTCTTGCAAATTCAAGCACCCGGGTTCAATCCCTGGTAACCACATACAATACTGGGTGTGGAGACTCAGGCCCAGCAACAATCAGCACATACCACAGGGCCGGGCATGGTGGCTCAAGCCTGTAATCCCAGCACTCAGGAGGCAGAGGCAGGAGGATTGCTGTGATGTGAGTTTTAGGCTGTGCTCAGGACCTGCCTGAACTACAATGTGAAACCCTGTCTCAAAAAATCTAAAAAAAAAGAAAGAAAATAATGTTTCCTTCTTTCTAGTACTACTTATCAAATCAAGACTGAAAAATAAAATTCCAGGGTAAACAGTATTGCTAAAATTTTACTTAAAGGGATTATGTTAGAAGAAAATTTAATTTTATTTTTATTGTGTCAAAAACTACGTAAAAATATGCCATTTTAGCCATTATTAGGTGCACCACATAGTAGTGTTAATGATATGCACATTGCCATGGCACAGATCTTTAGAGTTTTTCCATCTTGTAAAATTGAAACTCTACACCTCTGAAACAATAGCCTGCCCGCATCCCCTCCAAGGACCATTCTCCAGCTTGAAGATGTAAATACCCCTCAGGAGTGGTCTCCTTCACTATTTGTCTTTTTGTAAGGGGATTATTTCACGGAGCAGCATAACACCTTCAAAGTTCCCCCATTTGTAGTATAGGACAAGATTTCCTTCTTCTATTAAAAGTTTAACCATATTCCAAATGTATTTATTTCACATTTTCTTTAACTATGAAGTTTTTTTCCCTATATCAGGATTATGATTACTGCTGTATTAATGCATATGGAGTGCTTATTTCCTTCTTCCTCTCTTTCTCCTCCTCCTGCTCCATTTGTCTGTTTGCTTGCTGGTTTGCTTGTTTATACAGTAGTCATGCACTATGTAGCTCTGATGGCCTTGAACTCAGAATCTTGCTACCTCAGCCTCTTGAGCTTTGTTTAGGGTGGGTGTTTTGTTTTGTGTTGTGTTGTGTTGTGTTGTTTTGTGCAGTAGTAACACCATAGCACTGGGCCGGGGAGTTAGCTCAGTGGTTCCGACACCTGTCTTGCAAGCACAAGGACCAGGATTCGATTCCCTGGCAACCACATACAATACTGGGCATGGAGACTCATGCCCAGCAGCAATTAGTACCACATACCACAGTGCCGGGCGTGATGGCTCACACCTGTAATCCCAGCACTCGGGAGGAAGAGGCAGGAGGATTGCTGTGATGTAAGTTTGAGGCTGAGCTCAGGGCCAGCCTGAACTACAAAGCCAGACCCTGTCTCAAAAAAAAAAAAAAAAAAAAAGCACTGAGTTGCAACTCTCACCCTTTTCATTTGTTTATTTTGAAATGTTGCTAAATTCCCAGACTGGGCTTGAACTTGTGGTCCTACTTCTCCGCCTCCCAGAGTGCTGGGTTTGATACCATTCACCATCTCTGACAGCAAGGGAATGCTCATTTTCTTAATACAAACTAAAAGCAAAAGACTTAAAAAAAGTAACTTTCAATGATTATTTTTAAATTTAGAAAAAACACTCAGGTCTCTCTTTGTTTTCAAAATGTTTGAAAATAATTCAGCTTAGAAAATTGAAATTTCCTCAGCTCTAGTAATGGAAGGCTCATGGAATTGGCAGGTCTTAATAACCCTTCTCTCTCCTCCCTTGTCCGAACTACATAAGGAGGAAACGAAGATGGTTTTATTTTTGTTGTCACTGGAACTATATTTTTTGAGAAAAATCAACAAAATGTGACACCCCTCAGGTGAAATCTGACTGTGATTTCACTGAATGCAATGGAAATTCAACAGAAATTTTAATATGGTAAATCACAACTCTAGAACCTTAAGGGCCAATACCTAAAGGGCCAATACCTAGTTGTGATGCCTAATAGTTACTACGCAGCCCATAGTAAGTTACTAAACTGATTTGAGTTTATTTCTTCACCTATACTTTGGAGTTAATAATAATTTTCACTTCTTTCTTTCCTTCTTTTTATTTATTTATCTGTACCTGGGACTGAATTCGTGACCTTGCATTTGTGAGACAGATACCGAAATCACTGTTATATCTCCAGCCTTAACATTCAGTTCTTTCAAGATTCTTGCAATAACTGAATGAGAATACAGTTCAACAGCCAAGCAATTCAAATACATTTTATTTTATTTATTTATTGGTACCAGTGATTAAACTCAGGTCCTTACACTTATTAGGCAGGTGCATAAAATATATTTTAGAAACTGGTTCATCATTTTAAAATTGAATTAGAATTTTTTTTTAAGTCACCAGAAAGTTCAGTATGGAGAATGAAAACTACAATTTTAAACTTTTTTTTTTTTAAGACAGGGTCTCCTATTTTGTAGTTCAGCCTGGCCCTGAGCTCACTGTGTATCCCAGGCGAGCCTCAAACTCACAGCAGTCCTCCTGCTTCTGCCTCTCAAGTGCTGGGATTACAGACGTGAGTCACCTCTCCTGGCACTGTGGTATGTGGTACTGATTGCTGGTGGATGAGAGTCACCATGCCTGGCTTTGTTGTATGTGGTTACCAGGATCAAACCCAGGCACTTTTGCTTGCGAAGCAGGCATCAAAACCACTGAGCTAAAACCCCAGCCTGATTTTAAACTTTTTAAAAGACAGGCTAAAGTTACCAACAATGTGAAAATATTTCGTATATGAATATGTATATAATACATACCATAACGTATAGATACGTAGGTAAATATAGATAACATACATAGCTCCTCTTGGTCAAATTTAGCTTCTATCAAATATCCCACTGTTTCCACTGGAAGCTTCTGTTCAGTCAACATTACTTGGAAAAGGACTCATCTTCCACAAAATTATTTCCTTCCCCTGGCTCTGACCCACCACCACAAACATCAGCGAGTTTCTTCAAAGCACAGAATTATTAGCTGGGCTGCAAACGCAAAGAAACATCTTGAATCATAGCCATATTGTATCACACAGAATATAGCTAGGAAAAATATTACTTCTTGCAAACAAACAAAAAAACTTGGCTAGGAAAAGAAAAGGGGGGAAAGATAAGATTAAAACAAAATGTGTCCCGGTTAAAAAAAAAGTGTAGAAAAAGAATTGAAACAAAAACACCGAGAATTATGTGTGCTCCAGCCTTGTGCATTGTTGCTGCTTCCAGGAGATGCATTTTGACTATAACAAGATGAATTTCAACAGACCATGAACCAGAGATTTTCAACATGATAAAGGGGAAACGATATATATTCAATTTTTACAAGCACTGAGTGAGCAGAAAACTGAAAATTCTTCAGCTGCTGATAATGTGCTGATAGAGGTGCATCCCCCTCACAGAATTCCTAATGAACTGCCAGGAAAATAGAGAAGGATTAAATAAACCAGAGAAGAGGCAATCACTGTACGGAAGCATGCAAACATGGATCTGTAACGAAACTCGGTAGTCGTTTTCCTATTTTTGAATGAGAGGATCATCAAAGGGCACTTAGAGTAATTTATGCAACCATTTACAGTAGCCCTTAAAGTTCTGGAAGACAAAAGAAGCTCATAAAGTAGTATCTGATGGAGAGACAGTGCTGAGCAGGTATTTAGCCAGCACCTTCCACATGTCAGACACCATGCTAGGCACTTCCCAGACCTCATCACCGTCTTTCTCTGAATAAAGGAGACAAAGACACAATGTTATTATCTACACTTTACAGATAAGAAATCAAGGAGTCAAGTAAGTTCCCTTCCTGAAGTCCTATCCTTGATTCTGTGTTATTTTTAACATCATATGCATAATAATTAGTTCAGACACCAAACTGAACAGGAAAGTAAATGAGAGAGAGGGAGAGAGAGAGAGGAATAAACTGATTTGATCTATGAATGGAAGAAATTAAATTCCAGGAAAAGACTACTTATGTTTAAATATAGAAAAACCAAGGTTCATAGTGGGCCACAGACTGCAAAACCAGATGTGATGAGAAATATAAAAAAAGAGAGAGACTGGAAAATAAAATAGAATTATTCCCTTGAACAGTCTGCAGTTTTCCCTTTGCAAGGGTATGTATTGTAAATGTACCCACAAAGCAACCTCCGAATCTATAAATAAATGCCAATCAGCACACAGATGGTGCTGTGTTGGTCAGAGGTCAGAACCAGAATTATAAACCTGGCCATATACTATGACAAAAAAAGTTATTCACACATTTACATTAAACTTCTCTACTGTTAATCTCAATATAAATTTGTCTGTTCTTTTTTATCTAAAGTAACCACAAACCTAACTGCAATTTTAATATTGCACTTAATGGCAGAACTCTATGAAGTTTAACTTATTACATCCAACTGTGGAACTTTTCTTTTGAATGACGTTCATTCTCCTTGAGCTCAATTAAGATTAAGACTCAAAGGTGACAAAAGAAACCTGGATTGAGGACATCCAACAGTCCAAGGCATTGCTTCCCTGGTCAGAAAGTCACTGTGGATATGTGAAAGGAGATAAAAATATCCACATTCAGTTTTCCTGTGGCCCAAGAGAGACGTAAGGAAACAGGCAAGGGGCATATATTTGAAATGATGTGTGTATACAAAGCTATTCATTATGGCATTGTTTATATAGTGAAACAATGCAAACCACCCAGTGGTCCATGACCAGGCCTCCCTAAATAAACTGTAACATGTCCATACAATAGGATGGTATGAATACTGAGTAGAAATGAGACAGCCTTCCAAACACTGGTATGGAAAGATTTCCAGTTTAAAAAGCAGGGTACACAAAAGAATATATTAACATTCTCCAACTATGATAGGTTCTGAGTAGAAAGTGGGGATTTTTAAAATATGTACTTGTGTATGCTTGGACAAAAACAGAATCCTCAAAGAGCTAATAAAGCTTGTTCCCTTTATTGGGAAGTAAGAAATAGGTCAATGAAAACAAGGATGGAAAGAAACATTCCTCAATATATATCTTTTTAAGTCACATTTATTTATGAACCTTCTGAGTGTATTAATATAGAAAAGTAAAGTTAAATAGATCTGTAGACAACTAGAAATTCATGGAAAACTTTTGGTAATCTATAGTAATCATAAACTTCACAGCAGTCTAGAAAGATTTATTAAACATTTTATGGAAAGTAGCTACCTATAGAGCATGTGACAAAACTGCAGAGAATTGATGAAGAAAAAAAGAGTAATTGCCAAAGTATGTTTCCAGGGAAATCTTACCGTAGTGACACTGCTATAAAGACTCCTATGAGAGCTTTCATTTTTGGAAATGAATCTGAGAATGTGCCTCATAGACACCCAAAGGCAGCTGTGATAGGAAGGCTCACGGAAAAACCTGAAAGAATTTGCAATGGTCCAAGGTGGCAGCATCCCATCAGGATGCCCCTCAACCTCATGAATGCCTTCCAAACTCTGCGAAAAGCCATATGAAGCAGACAGACTCGAGAAATGATCATTGACAACAAAACCCAGGATGACAGCAGTTTGGATGCTGGAGTTCCTCCGATCTCATCCAGATGTCAAACATGACTGATCAGTGCCAGTCAGGGTTAATCACGGACTACTTCCCAGAGGAAGTCATTTGAGCCAAGGTTTGAAGGTGACAAAAAGGAAAAGGAATGCCAAGTTGACAAGAGATGAATTGCAGGAGGGTTTCTCAGGGCTCTGAGAACAGACAAGGTAGAGGCACAGAGGCTGAAATGTGGGCAACTATAATGGCATGCATTTAAGGGAAATGAATATAAATTACACTTGGAGAATGATCAGTGGGCTACAAAATGACAGTTACAACCCAAGAAGAGGAACTGCTGCCCACTGATGACTATTTGCTAAAGATTACAGCCTAATATACTGCGGTAGCCTGAATGCCAACAGTAAGCTGGAGGTAATCACAAAGGGTACTGAAAATGTTTTCCTTCTCATACAGAAATGAAAAGTCTGTTTGCACCTGGCACCCCCATCTTCAATCTGAATCTTGCTGCTTGAAGAGCCAATGATCATCAAAGAAGAGAACTCCGTTAACCAAGATAGAGACCTAGAAGACTTATAAATATTAGGAAACTCTTATCTAGAATAATCCAAGCTAAGAAAAGCAATGTGCAAGTTCTTAATACCTTCAAACATGAGCTGTGAAAGCCAGGAGTCTTTATACTTAACATGTAGCAATGAAAGAAGTCTTTATCTCAGAGAAGACATGGGCAAATAAGTGCTAGACACATTGGCATTGTTTTGTAGGAAATAGACACATAATAGTACTAAAAACAAAACTATCTGTGGTATATTTCAAGAGAAGGACTCTCTGGCTGTCCACAATCTCTTGGCCTCTTGACAAGCAAAGAACTGATAACACAGTTCCACCTGAACCTCAGCTCTTCTACCCACTGGCTGTGATGAAAATGGACCTTTGGTTTGAACCAAGTGACAACTGACTTTTGGTTTCTCCGTGGCACTGGGAAGCACAACTACTAGTCTCTACTCATCACTGCTTTAGGTTGCACTATCTTGTTAGCACTGTAGAAGCAAAACAACCCAAACAAATCAAGTATACAAAAGTAAAGAAGTTCAGGAAATCTTTACTCTCAAGAATACAGTGGGGGGCCGGGGAGTTAGCTCAGTGGTTCCGGTGCCTGTCTCA
>PVIR01002795.1:44636-97314 GCA_004026965.1 Petromus typicus
GTGTGGAGACCCACACCCAGCAGCAACCAGTACCACATACCACAGTGCCGGGCGTGGTGGCTCACGCCTGTAATCCCAGCACTCGGGAGGCAGAGGCAGGAGGATTGTGATGTGAGTTGGAGGCTGAGCTCAGGGCCAGCCTGAACCACAAAGCGAGACCCTGTCTCAAAAAACCTAAAAAAAAAAAAAAAAAAAGAATATAGTAACATACCACGAAAAAGCTTTTTTCAGCTGGTGAGCTGGATAAGGCATTGACTATATTTTTAAAGAAAATGAGTGTCTAGAAGACCTAAAACAAAGAACTGCAAGGAGCTGACATTGAAAACACTCCTGAAGGTTATTAACCTACCTAGCACGTAGTACATAGACATGGTGTCAGGTGCTTTAAATTCTTTAGCTCATCTTTTCTTCTTCTATTTTTAATTAACATATATATGCCAGAGGAGGCATTGGGCACCTTACATATCTTCTCAAAAACCTGTGCCTTTGGATAGAGTAATTCACAGCTTTCCAGAAACCAATTACTTTCTCTGTTCTAGACTTAGTTCATGTGCTCAAATTTTCCTTAAGTAACTAACTACTAATGATAAGCATAACTCTAAATTTCACACTGCTTAATCTTGGAAAAGAGATAGAAGTTCACAGATGTGGTGAAGAAAGTATGATAATTCATATGATCACTTAGGAAATGTATGTGTTATCAATGGAATTCAAAGCAAAAATATATTCACTAAACGGCCCTTCCAACAGTTTCCACTTGATACAGGAGTTAAATTTGGAAAATTGATAGACACTTCCCTAAATTATCTAAAATCTAGCTATTTATAAATTATTTGTAATTCTGAAAATTGCTAAAGGGATAGTAGGCAGGGCTTGACTATATGGTTGGGTTATGGGTTATGGGCTTACCTCTAAACAGGCCTGTTAACATATATGGATATCCAGCCCCAACAAATAACCATTACATAAAAGAAAAAAGTCACAGAGACCACAAAGCAAGGAATGAAATTATAGCCTCTTATCTGCCTTTAGAAAAGAAAATAGAATTGCTTCTTATTTTTTCCCTTTGTTTTGTTTGTTTTATTTATAGCCAACACTTAAGAAACCAGAATATGAAAAACGAAAAAGAAATGCTTAAGCAAAATAAAAACAGCAGTTACAAAGCTCATGTACTTTATTTAACACTAGAGCCACAGACTCAATTGTTCTCTCTTCCCAACTAAATACCTCACAGACTTCAGAGACGGATAAGTACTACCTTGTAGTTAAGTCACATAACTAATCTATATTCAACTAGAAATCTCACACTCCTTCTAGTTTACCAAAAGAGAAGGGAAGAAAAGCTGATTCAGGATCCTGGATGTCAGTGCAGGCTCCCAGTGGTTAAAAGTGGCAGAGGAGAATGGAAATTGTCATAAGGGAGCAAGAAGAAAAAATACTAATTAGAAGAGCGTAGTGATTAGAGGTTATGGGTTTCAGGATAAAAAGTCCTAGATATTGGCAAGAGGCGGGAGACCAGCCATCTGGGAAAAATCATTTTAAAAAGTCAGGAAAACCTACGTCGCTCAAAAGCTCCCGAGTGCATTTCAGTATTTCCAATGAGTTCTGTAGCTGGCGTTCTTAATGAAGGTCCTGGTTCATTGAGAAAACCCGCCATACTTTACCAGACCACGTCTTGTAATGACTGTGACATTTTAGAACCATTTGCAACGAAAGCAGTTATAACTGTTTCATTGTCTAAGGGATTAAGCAGATTGCTGCAGAGTTTCTTCTTCCTTCTAGATGAATTAGTTACTGTAAGGAAAGTAACGGTTTAAGGTGTATCAAAAAGTCACTATTCCTTTTGATGGCATTTTTCTTCAAGTCCATTCTTCGCTTAGAAAGGAAAGAATAAACAGAAGTAATTATGGTTCTTCAAAATCTGTCCTGGCGTGGTTTATGCCTCACATTCATATAAATTTAGAGGTTTTCCTAAATGACAGGATAAATCACTGTCTCTGATACAAGAGGGTTTATTTGTTGCAGAGATTAATAGGCCATATCTCAGGAGCACAGAGCGATTCTGAGCAATACACGTGAACCAACGGAAAGGTTCCATTTTCGTCATGCAGTTTCATAATATACAAGTTCAATTACTACTATTGCTCCTCTACTAACTACCGGCCTCAAAAAACATAAAAAATATTAAGTTACCAAATTTGTCATCGGTAATTTGATATAGGTTCCCCATGCTTGGTAAGCTGCATTTATTATGAGCAGAGACATGATAGAAGCGGAAGCACACGACAGTGTTACATTTGTCCTGCCCCTCTATCCGTGGAGCTGTGAGTTATGTTAGCAAGTGAAAACTGGTAAGCATGAAATTTCTTTTACAAGGGCGAGCTAAAATGATTGCAGAAATTTACTTTCTATGTGTAGTTTCACAGAGCTGCAGCGTGGTTCCCACTCATAGAACAAAGTGAGCTAAACCACTTTGCAAGAGACAATGACCTTTCAAAGCAAGCTGTGATGGGCTTCTTCCTTACTGTACAAGAGGAATATCAGTTCTCTAGCAGAATGGTCAGGACAAGGTGATTTGGGAAGGTCTGATTCAGGTACTCCTTCCTCAAGGTGAAGTGAGCATATTTCTGAAATCCTACAGTACACAAACCAAAGTTACTGCAGATAAATGCAATAAAATCCAGATAATCAATGAATCTTGAATGACAAATTGAGAACTAAGCCTCTAAAAGAGAATGACTGTTCCCTGTCACTAATATTGTGATTTTTTTGTTTAAATTAAACCAGATTTCTTTAAAAAAAAAAAAGAACACAAGAAAAGAACGTTGCCTATGTGAATTTCATGTCTTCCTTCTCAGCAGCAGTAAGAGATAGACAGGAGGAGAAAAGAGGAAGCAGAATTCCAGCTTTAGTGAAGAAAATAACTCCATTCAATATTCTGTCTGCCCTATAAGTATCTCTCTTTGGCCTTACTGTATTAAAACTGGGAGAGGAAATGGATGAATAACATATTTAAAAATTAGAACTTTTTAAAAAATGAACATTATTGTGCCGGTCACAATTCACTTCCCATGGAGACACATTGGAAAACATACTTGTACTTTGCGGATTTGTCATTTTTGGTTTTATTAAGACAGAGACAGAAGGGACACAGGGGGAGCTGAGTGTGTATTGGAACTCCTTGACGATGTATCCACTGTGTCCTCGCTTCGCTCACTCACCTATTCAAATCATAGTTGTGCACACAGCGGTTGAGTGGCTCATTTATTTAAGGTGGATATCTTGCTATGTCCACCAGCATCCAAACAGATTCAGATTTTGTACTAAGCCTCTCCTAATCCACAAACGGCTACCTCCTCCCTCTTCACAGGCACCTGCAAGCCAGCAGTCCAATGACGGCAACCTGAACTAGTTGATACTTTGTAGGTGTTTGCTCTCAGTTAAGTAGGGCAGCAAAGGAGGGACATGGCTCCACTGGGAAGGAAGCCATGTGGGACAAATTAGGTGCTGCTGCAAGATTTCAAAGCCGGGAGGAGGCAGAGCTAACTCGAGACAGCTGTGAGGATGTGGTTTCTGTGTTTATATTCCTCTCCCCCACCCCAAAGCCTCTTATGGGTATTAGGAAGGGAAGCCTATGCATGACCCAGCGGAGAGGATCCAGCGCTCCAGACCATGTGTGATCCTAGAGATCATAACTCAGCACGTTAGAGACAAAGTTACCTGTGAGAAGAACAGCTGAACTACTGCAAACCTTCATTTGATAATTTTTTAAAGTTCTCTTATCTAAATACACTAATAGCGCAGAAAATTGCACTGTTAACAAAGAGTAGTCACAATAACTGATAACGGAGAGAGACCCTACCGGAGAAATCAACTCAAGTTAACCAGAGATTTAAGGCTGACCTACCACCCTGCAAATGGTACATCCTGTTGCTGCAGTGACCTCTGCCCTCGCCCCCCCTTCCACCTTCAAACTTTCAACCCAAGGTTTCAAGATGGCTCACTGCCAAGCACCTTTCTCCTTCTTTGGGTGCAAAATTGGTTCTGCTGATCTATACATATTTCAAGAGGCTTTGACTTTGAGCTTTGACTAAGAATTAAAGTCACATACTATTTTAAATAACACAGAGAACATATTGTTCTTACAAGAGCCTCCCTTTCTCCTGCTTGCCCTGACCTCTCTTTGCTTCAATATTGTCCTCAATAAGGGGCTTTCTTCCCTCCTTGTAAAGCCAATATGGGGCACTGAGAGGAAGCGGGGGAAGGGAAGTATTTCTGTTTCTCTTGGCACTGAATAAAATGGTTTTCTAGGGGATGGAGTATCACTCCTATTTTAATAAAACTCCCGTTTCCTTTAGCATATCACTCAGGTCACCTCAAGGTGAGAAGGTGATCAGAAACAGACACACGCAAGAGCCTAAACTTGTGGATAGGACTTAACACAGCCCACAGACCCCAAGGTGAGTGAGGCAGCACAACATCTTTCTCCCAGCTCCAGCCGCTCAAGCAGAGCACATCTAATGGTTCCACATGCTCAAATAATAACCCCAAATACAGAAAGCAATGAAGCAACTTTTTACTGACATCTTTAAAAAGTCCTTTCTCCACCTCTGGCAATGTGACCCACCACAAAGGGAACCTCAAAACTACTTTTCTCTGCCTCAGATGATTTCCTTGCACCTCAAGTTTTAATATGGAGAATAGACACACCAGAACAGTCTGGGTCTTTAGTCTCAAAACATTTCTCTTCCTATTGTGTGACTGACTCAATGAATCCAGTTACTTCACAAAGGGAAACAGTTCTTTGTCCTCCTACCTGTCTACCGATTTTGCTTTGCTTCAGTGTTCTGATGTTTAAGCTCCTGCTACTTTACCCCATCACAGATGCATGCATGCACATACAACACAGACAAATGCACACACACACACACACAGAGAGAGAGAGAGAGAGGGCCCATAATGTGATGCTGTAGAATTTCTGCTTGAACCAGATATTGGGTGGATGCCCTTAACATCTCTGAAACTTCAATTTCCCTTTTTTACAAAATTGAGATGATAATTCCTGCCTCGTGGGACTACCAAATAATATCACAGAAGTAGTAGGCACTCTATAAATATCACTTTCCATCTTTTCTCCTTCCACAGGAATAACACACATAACATTCCTTCAATATATACTCTGTGAATAGGAAAGGGTTTCTGCTGAAGTTTGCTGACACTGGAAATAGTCCCATTGTTTTTTCTCTCCACTGTCACTTTCTTATTTAAATATTCCTTTTCCTTTTTCTTATAAAAATCCAAACTATGAAACGGATTAAAAGTTTGTCACTCTATCTAACCTTTCTCAAAGGTAAAATGATCATATACATACATAAAATATGTATATATATTATATATAATATCCAGTTAAAACAAAATCATATAGTCATCTTATCAGGTTTGGTTTAACCATGTACTTACAATGATAAAAATGAGGCGATGGGGATTTAGCTCAGTGGTTCTGGCGCCTGCCTTGCAAGTACAAGGGCCTGGGTCCAATCCCCAGTAACCACATACAATAATGGACGTGAAGACTCACGCCCAGCAGTAATCAGTACCACATATCACAGTGCCGGGCGTGGTGGCTCACGCCTGTAATCCCAGCACTCGGGAGGCAGAGGCAGGAGGATTGCTGTGATGTGAGTTTGAGGCTGAGTTCGGAGCCAGCCTGAACCACAAAGCGAGACCCTGTCTCAAAAAAAAAAAAAAAAAAAAAAAAGCTAAAAAAATGTCTAAGTGCAGTGATAATCAATATGGAGTATATAGCCTAAAGTACGAATGAAAACATTTTGGATGGGGCTGCTCTAATATTTCAACATACTGGGCAGAACACGGCGGGAGTCTGCGTTTCTCCGCCGCCCAGGTAGGGGCGCAGACACTCCCTCGGTGGTTGTGCAGGGCAACACGCTGCCTTCCTCAGGGGCCACCGCACTCATTTCTTCGTCTTCTCCAAACATTTGCAGTCACCTTTGAGCCTAGTTAATCAATACCTTAAGAAAACTGTTTAACACTGTCTATTTTACTTTCTAGCCATTTAATGTTCAAACTTTTAAAACGAATGATTTTTTTTTTCCTAAGGATTTCAGATTCTATCAGGTTATCTTACAGACAATGAAAAATAATCTGTTGCTCTACCTTTAAATCAATACTCATCATGACAGAGACTATGATAGCTGGTGGCTGAACTTACATTTTTCATCTAAAAATTTAGTCTGTCTCCTTTTTTCAACTCTCAAGGAAGTTTATCCCAACATTTTGGGGAGTGGGAAGGAGTAATGCTTGATCAAAGGAGAAAAGAATGTAAAAAAAAAAAATTTCACGGTCAGAAAGGGCCTCAGGTGGCTTACGGTACAGGGTCCACAGCTATAAAAAGAGTTGGAGGGAACAGACCTATTACATTCCAGAGCGTTTCCTCCCCTCCTTCTCCTCCCTCATCCTCTCCCCTCGCTGCCACCTTCACAATAAAATGCAGATCAGCCATCCGGGCCTTGTAGTCCAAGCAATCTACTCTCCATCTGCTCACAGATTTCGAAGTTTTTAAAATTCAGCACCAAAAGAGGAGAACGACACGCAGCAATGCTAAGACAAATGTGTACAAGCTTCTCTCTAAAGAGGTCTTGAAACGTTACATCACTGCGCTGCAGTTCACTCTGAAGCACGAGACGTACTTGTAACACAGAACTGTGCAGCCCTCCCTGAAACCAGGGCTCTCTGACAAGTCTGGCCTCTAGGTGTCTTGTCTGCTGCTCAGAATGTCTGCTTCTCAACTCAGTCCCCAGATGGCTCCATGCTCTCCAGACTCATTCAGCAAGTCGGATCATACTCTCTCCTGAGGGTATTAGGAGACTTGATCTAGCTATAAAGGCAACAAAATGCAGTCGGATCCACATGCTGGGACTCACAACCTCTCATACAACGTAGGAAGTGAAGTTTCAGCCACGGTAGAAAACCCCAGGGTCTCCTTGCTCTCAGATGTTATGTACCTTAAAGGCAGGTTTTTTCTCCCTGCCGATCTCAGCACATTGCAAACCCTTCTTTTGTCCCTTGCATGTCCCAAGGCCTGGAGACCACAGTCCCAGGAGTCCCCTGTTCCGTGGAGAGCTCGAGATGGGGGCACTAGGCAAGTGCAATCTTATGCCTGTGCTTCCTCTCCTTGCCAGGAGAACCCCACCACGATTCACAGCTGGGCTCACCTTCCACAGGGCAGCCGAGCCCCAGGCGGCCTAACTGAGTCCTTTGTCCACAACGGCCCTAGCGATGGCCTGCAGGAGGCTAGTCCCAAGTCCCCGCTTCACAGAAGGGAATCAGTATTCTGGCTGTCCAAATGCCAGCCGGCAGAGCACTTTACCAGAATGGGGAGGGTTGAAAGCCTTTAAATTTCACTCTAAATACTGCTTTCTCATTGCAACATGGTAAATAAACGGGGCACTACAAAATGTCCTGGTCTTTCTCTTCATGCGCTGAATTCTGAGTGTTAATATTTCTTCCTGTGAAACATGGATTTTATATATTCCATACACATCTAAGTGCAGCTACAATAATTTAAAAATGAAAAAAAATCTCAAATAATCAAGTGGCCGTTAAATTAAATATGAAAGAAATTGGAAGAAGACCAGCTAAAATCATACAGTGTAATTAAAAAGGTGTCCTCTCTAAATTTCTCATAAAGTGTGTTTGGTCTTTACTGTGTATGACTCGGTATAGATTTTACTCCAGTATTCAGTCTCAAACAATGAAACAAAAACAATGAAAATTTATTACCCATAATTTCCACTCACATAAGCAACAACCCAAAGCTGTCATTACTAAATTCCATATAAAACTGTCAGCCGTGCCAGACCTGACTGCCCTCCTCTCATCTTCCCTAGACTTGGCCTTTGATCTTTCTCCCCCCGTTGTTAACACTAGAGGCAGGAGTAGTAGATTCACGTTAAAATGAGAAGAATAATTCCTAAGCTAAAGAGGACTGGAAATGCAGCAAGTGGCCCCAGTGCTAGTCAACACCGGGAGCTGGAGGTTGTTCTGTCCAGGAACCTCACCCTGTGTCCACCTCTCAGACACAGCACCAGGCAGAAAGTGCAGGAAGCTGTTGAAATTCTTTTTCCCCAGCTTTACCTCTGAGGCAGCTGTCCTGCTTCCCGGGGCCACAGGACTCCGAGCACGCAGTCCTTCTGCCTTCGACCTTCGCCTCCCCACCTGCTACCAAGGCCCCTGACCACTGTCCACAGAAATAAGATGACAAAATGCTACCTCTTGAAAGGTCGAGATAACAAATACAATTGGCATCCCTCAAAGGGACAAACCAGAAGGTAGAAGAGTCTGAATGAGTGAAAAGCTGTATTATCTTATAATTTTATTCATCAACAAGATCACCTGTCATTTACAAACCAAGGCTAGGTAACATGGTTCAACAGAATGGGATGGGGGGTGCAGGGTCTGTGTGACTGGGAAAGGAAATCCCCCTGCCCTTCAGGTCTAACCACGAGCTAAATTCTCTCCTATTATTTCCATCCTTAAAATAGTCTGATAGCAAGATGTTGAAAGGCACACAAAGCAGGATATAGAGCTGCCTTCTTTCAAAGGGCCAGAGCAGCCGTTCGAAGAGTTATTCAGGTCACAGAGAAATTACACTTCTTTATGCATCTATAAAGAACTCAGAGTTTTCCATTTTTATTAGCATTATTAGAATATTGAAGGTTCTGAGGCATATCATGAGAGAAGCGTTTACAGAGAAGGGCTGAGCAGATCGGCCTCACGCCGACCTGCCCCTCTTTGAGATGCCACAGCCTGGCAGACATTTTGAAGAGGCTAATAAACACACAGCTTCAACTGAAAGATCTTATTAATTTATACATACAGGTGGTCAAAGATTACATGTGAAAATGCAAAGGATCGGTTATTTTTTGCCAACTATGAAGATTCAATATGATACCTTATCTTTATGAAAGCAGGCTACGTGAGGCCTCTGTTTCTTTCATAGAGCTGTCACGCTATCACTTAATTGCCACAAAAAGTGTCTTATGTTGTTTAATCCTCTCTTAAATTTTGCTATGGAAAAACTTGAACTACCCTTCGATTTTTCTTTCAATGCACAAGGTGTTGAAGTTCCGAGTCTGATACAGTTCTCTGAACATTGAAAAAAATGTAATAATAATCACCTCACCACGGTTCCTTTTATTCACCTCTTTCCTGCCTTCTCCCTGGTACTTTTTATGAGCCTGCCATAGCGTCACAGACACATAGGCACATATTCAAAGATAGGAGACCACAAAGGTCACATAACAAGCAGAGAATTTTCTAGCAATGCAGGTTTCGATTTCTGCTATTTCAGTGTTATTCCCGCTGAGCCTCGCGTGCCAAGAATATCACTGGCGCTGTTCAGAGACACTCATGATGACTCAATGGAGAAGTAGGAGACCAGGGCACTTAACTATGAGCCTATTCCCGATGATATTCTGTCTCAAATCATTTCCATCCTCACAGAAACATGAAAGTGGAGCAATGACAGATACGAAGCCCAGCATGAGCTGCCCGGAAGAACTCTGCCTAGCAACACAGCTTCATCACACTATATGCACACAAGATCCAGGTCCGCCAGACAAAAGAATGGCATAAACACCAAAGTGAAAAAGCCAGACCACTTAAGGATGCAAAGTTCACACCGCAGAGCAGGATGTTTAAAACAGTTTTATATTCAGTTGATAGCTACAAATGAAACCTTCGTAGATAATTTAATTCACAGTGAATTACTGTGGCAATGTATGCTTGCTAGGTAAAAATCATGAATTATCTATCCAAACAGATGTTTGTAAAAATTTCATACAGGAAACTATCAAACTGTTTGCTCAAATCTTACTTTGGTTTGACTTTTGATGTAGTTAAGAGAAAGCTGAGGTTACTTTAATGATCCCTCTATTTTGGTAGGCAGATATAGCAAGTTTTCTTTATTTCACTAAAACATGTGTGCAAAAGCTTCATTTTTTTTTTACTAAAGGATTTTAGATTTTAATTGCTCCTATGTGAATATGACAAGGTACAGTGAATGAACTTAAAACCTTCCTTCAGAGAGGATGTGGATTTGCCCTACTATAGATACACTGATCTTTCAGATGGCTCCAAAGCAGAAAATTGATGGGCTGTGACAGGCACTTTGGGCAAGAAATTAAATTGTCCAGTGCAGCCTGAACCCACATCCTTGACTTAACTAGCGCTGCTCTGGAAAGGACAGAAGGAACGGCAGACAGCAGACAATTCCAATCACTTTCTTCCCTGGGTTTCGTATCTGAACCCTGAATGAGTAACTGCTTCTGTCCCAAGCTAAGCAGCAGCCTGACAACATATTAACATCACATTAACATATGATAGAAAGAAGGAGTCCTGATGATTAATTAATATCCTTCAAAAGGATCCACTTTTCTCAGAAGTTAACAAAGAATTTTAATATAAACTCTGCATTTCTTAAATATTACCATTCAGAAGGGAATTTCTAGCTGGGTTTCTTTTTGCCATGGTTATGTTATATATAACCTGCAGGAAAATTATTTTGTTATTATGCTAGTATTATATTTATTTCTCTTACAAATTTCTGATGATTTTCAGGTGGCAAATTTTACTGATAAACAGGGCAACTTAGTTAACTATAATTTTTGTGTAATTTTGGGGTTGTATTATAGGAATGTAATATAGTTCTACAAATAAATGAATCCTTGAGGAATGTTAGATAAGGTCTCTGACTGTGGACTCTTGAACTCTTACAACCAGGAAGGTTACAAGCAGGAAAGTCTATTTGTTATTAAAACACACAATCATTAACAGTCCAAGCAGGTAAGGTTAAGAGAAGTGAAAGTTTCCTTTTGAAACAGATGCTCATCCAAAATATTTATGTTGATTAGTCCCTAAACCGAGTTGGTAACTGTTGAGGCTTACATAGAATCAGTACTAAAAAGTTATTCAAGAAGAGCCTGTTGTGTATTTAGTGAGGATACAGATACAAAGACAGGCACATCGCTGCGATGCATAGGAAGAACCGAGGACAAGCTGGAAGCAGTTCTCACACGGAGGCCGGGGCTGCGATATTCCTGTCAGTCACTGCATCAATACCAGGGAAGTCCACTTAACGAACTGCCGAGAACAGAACAGAGCCGCTATGAGAATGCATTTTGTGTTTACCAGACTGTAAAATCTGCAATAAGATCCCAGCATCCTCTTAGATGAATAAAAGTTAAAGGAAATAACCTTGCAGACCGCAAACTCAGTAACAAAATAGGAAATAAAACAGTTTCCAAAGAAAATTTCTGAAAGATTGTTTTGCAAAAGCCACAAAATTTGACTCATCATCTACAAAAAGTGATAAAAGTAACACAAACTACAGAATATAATTTCCTGAAAGACTTGAAACACTATTACAATTTTCTTTTGCAATAAAAAAAATAAGAACGATGAAGGAAAACCTTGGAAAAGGATGTGATTTTATTCATTTTATTAACCAAGCAATATAAACTTGAATTATATTACTACGTTTATCTGCTACTTACTCATCTCTAAGTGTCTTACACTAATAAAAGTAAAATCTCAAGGGTTTTATAAAAGTAATGGGTCTGAAAAAATTGCTGAGACTTTTCTTTAATATCATATGAGTTTCTTTTTATTTTCATGCCTTTGGGGATGAAGAAATGATATGCAAGTTATTAACTATAATATGGACAGTGTAATTACTACCACCAAATTAAAATAAACATAATCTCCAAGATGTTGCAAGTATCCTAAAAAGGAAAATGACACTGGAAATCAGTTAACTATTGAGGACTGCATGTATAGTCTGACCCTTGCTGAATGAACTTCTTTTCTAGCTTCATTCCTTTGACAGATCATACTTCTGAAGTGAAATAAATTTAAAACAATTTTCAACTGATTGGTAGCTTTGAAACACGGTACACCTTGAAGAAAATCATTTACATAAAGTATTTCAAGAGTTATACTGCTAAGTTAAAAATCAAAGTAATGACCCCAATAAGAGATTCCTGAATCACTAAGTAATTTCAAATAAATGAGAAGAGAATGAAAGCATTTTTCTCCCTGGATGATGGACTCCTGATTAAATCTTCTACTGACACTAACGCAGGCCTTGTAGTCCTAACAGCTCTTCATTTCAACTAAGGTCATCATGAAAAGAATGATTATCGAATAAATCCAATCAGAAAAGACTCAAAAGTTTTCAGAGCCTACAGTTCTGTAAGATTTCTGGGCATCCTGACTGACAGTCTTACGAAATGTAAGGATAATTAAACTGACATAAAAATCACTACCCCGCACGAACCCTAAAAGCAGTTTATCTAACCTTTGATCCTAAGAGAACTCATAGCTGTCCTAGCACCTGTTCCTGCTCAGCATCCAGTGACCTTCATGAAAAGATTAACACCCAGTTATCACACCCAGAATCGTCTACACACATAATCCATATCTACCACAGTACCAGGGCCGTGCTAATTACAAAAATAATGCTTCAGCTGGAAGTGGCTCACAGCAACTACAGTCTTTTCCCTGGGCATGAGATAGAACTGAATAGCCCATCTAAAAAGAAGCTTTGTGATAGTGAGATAAAATTAAAATTTCTCATCCAAACCAGAGAGCTCTGAATAGTTACATAGCATTGACAATGTTTAAATTTCAAGTGGCCTCATAAAATTAAGTGGTATTTTAAAGAATTTCAAATCATGTACAACATATTATGTAAAGTAAAATATGCAGTTATTTTGAAATTACTACTAAAACTTTCTGATAAAAAGAAAAGCAAGGAAACATTTAGCTTCGACCGGCTTTCCCCCAAGTGGAGACATTCAGGCTATTTATGATGTGTCGCTTTAAAATTCTGATTATGTTGAAGGCAACACATGCCTCTCTGAGACCTGCAGCTTTGCTCTATGAGCAACGGTTACTTTAGCTAACACAGATGTATTCACAAGAGTTTTCTTGTAAGGCTGCTCATTCCATGTAACATCTCTCTCAGAAACCCAGAAGGAAATTTTGAATGTGTGTGTCCTATTATAGAGAAAAGGCAAAACCCACGTAACATACTAAGTAGATCTTATTTAAAAATTATAAAATAGCAAACAATATACTTAAATGTTCAAACTCCTTAACAATAGTTTTTAAAGTGATAGCAAAAAATATATATGTAAAGCAAGAGTTCACCTTTTATTTTTGTTTTTCTACATAAGACTTTTTTAAATTTTTATTTTTATTTTTTTGAGACAGGGTCTCGCTTTGTGGTTCAGGCTGGCCCTGAGCTCAAGCCTCCAACTCACATCACAGCAATCCTCCTGCCTCTGCCTCCCAAGTGCTGGGATTACAGGCGTGAGCCACCACGCCCAGCACTGTGGTATATGGTACTGGTTGCTGCTGGGCATGAGTCTCCACACCCAGTATGGTATATGGTTACCAAGGGATCGAACCCGGGCTCTTGAGCTTGCAAGACAGGCGCCGGAACCACTGAGCCAACTCCTCGGCCCCCTACATAAGATTTTTACTTTGTATTATTCTATTTTAAATCAACACAAATTACCTGGAAGCCATATATATTTGATGCTGGGAAATATTCATATGAATTGCAAAAAAAAAAAAAAAAAACTAGTATCTATTAGCTTTCCATGCAGAAAACATCAGGAGGGATGGTCAGATCCTGTTTCTAAAAATTACTGTCCCTTTTTTGACCCTCTTTTTTTCTACCATCTTATTTTTCCAAAAATCTTTAACATGACAAGGTAATCTTATATTGGAGTTTTAAGGGGCACCTGACCAGCCTGTCAGATTAAAGTACCATATTAACTACACTCATTGTGGCCCCGCGGGAGCCTTGGTTTTTATCATTTTGATATCCTCTCCAGGGATTCAATCTTCTCTCTTTGAGTTCAATCATGCTCTGTGATGTGCTGTTCCTACATGAGGATGCGAGAGGATTTCTATTTAAAAATATATTCAGGGAGGGGGTGTCAGGCACTGCTGATTGAGAAGGCATTGCGTGATGATCCCTATTTTCAGTTAAAATGTGCACTTACGGTTTTGGATTTAACACCCCTGCCTCTGCAGTCAGACAGTCATTTAGCCGGAGTCAATCAAGCGTATGATTAGAAATAATAACTCACAAGCAATGAATTCAAAAAGATTAGATCTTTGCCGAAATGCACAAGTACAGCATCCATTATCCGTCCTGTCCTCTTGGGTTTCTCGAGAGCAGACCAAAAAACAAACAACAACAAAAATTCTCCGGGACTCTAAAAGCTGGCTCCTCTTAAAACCTGATTAATCACTCTTCTCTTGTATGAACAGAAAGCTCAGTCAGTTGGAGATATAATCGGGATAGGTGGGGGTATTTCTTCCATCTTTCCTGCCCTTCAGTCATGGCCACATCTCTGCTATCCACCGGATGGATGGGTCAGAGGCTGGACAGCCTCATCTTTCTTACACAGAGTAAGGCGAACACAACAGAGCTCCAGTCTGGCTAGTACTCGAATGACAAAGAACCACTTCCTGTTTGTAAACTGTTCTTCAGATTACATTTCACCTTGGGATCTATTAGTTTATTTCTGTAAGTGCTTAAAGGTAATTAGAGAAACTGTACCGAATTAAAAAGTTTTATATTGAAACCTGTAACCAAGTTCACTCAAACCTTTTAATGTAGCCCTTTGATCAGGTCAACAGAATTTAATTTCAATAAGGAAGTTTGAAGAATTAGAGTGAATTATAAGAACTCTGTATTATGTGGTGCTTTATCTTTAATCAGAGCCTATAGAGTACAATTCATCATCAGTAGTGTTAGCTGCTAGGTAGAGTGATTTCAAAGGGAAAAAAGATCGACAAAGATGATAAATATTTTGTTTTAGAATGTAATAGAGAGGGGACGGGTTGGTTTGCCTTCACAGCTATGCTTGGTTTAGGCTGTACTACGTACAGCGGCACACATCCATGACAATAACATAATTCATACAAATGAGGATAGCAGAGAGCAGCCAGGGATTTGACAAATTTCTGCAGATAAAACCCAAGGCTGAATAACCCACATATTGGTAACTAGGAATGGATGAAATATGTATAAGTAAGGTCCACATACACTCTCTTTTTAAAAAATAAATAAATAAAAATTCTCCAGAGCTTACATGTTACAAAAACAAACCACTACCAACAACAAAAGAGCCACATTTCAACTCCTAATGGACAATATCTTGCCAATTAATAATTACCTGAGTAGTAATGCTTAGCAATTGGTTGTGCTATTACAGGCTTCTTTATGTAAAGATCAACCACACTTGTTACAAGATAGAACATGAGGAAACGTCACTGAGAACTTTTAGTAGCCAATCCCTTTGTAATTCAATTCCATCGTATTTTAAAGAATTTAAATAATAATTTGGATGAGTTTGGGTGCTTTTGACTACCACCAAGAAAGGCCAGACCTAATACCTTCATTCCCTTCTAGGAGCAGACAAAAGGATCCGTTTCTACTCTTTCTAATCCTTTGGTTGAAAGGCAGAGGGCTCATCAAGAGGGTCACAGAGAAACCAACCTAGGCTTTTTGGATAATACATCTCTCTCGCTGAACCTAGAGAACATCCTAACTTAGATACCACAGCTCCTACCCTACCTTACCATTAAATTTCAATCCATAAAAAGGTGAACACACACACACACACACAGTCTCCAAGTGTGTAAGAGAAAATAGAGCAATGTCTCCCTCTCATTCTGCCATTAATTCAGAGAAGTTCCATTCAGAACTAACCTGAAGTTGGTCACTATACTCAAAACTAGGAGGGGCCGGGGATTTGGTCCAGTTGTTCGGGTGCCTGTCTTGTAAGCGCAAGGACCCGGGTTCTATTGCCGGGTTAACCACATAACGATACTGGGTGTGGAGACTCACCCCAGCAGCAATCAGTACCACATACCACAGTGCAGGGCATGGTGGCTCACGCCTGTCATCCCAGCACTCGGGAGGCAGAGGCAGGAGGATTGCTGTGATGTGAGTTCGAGGCTGAGCTCAGGGCCAGCCTGAACTAACCTAGGAGCTGTATCAAGATTGACGAAATGACTTTCTGCCTGGTATAGGGAAGCATACTTTCTAGTTAGAGGCAGACACAGCCACTTGAAAGGACCACCCAACGCTCAAAACAACTCACCTTGCAATCACACGGGGCTCTAAAGCTGACCTTCATGGCAGGGCGGGGGAGGGGTGGGGTGGGGAAGTGAAACATGAGAGAAATAAAATGTACATGATAAGTACGTTTTTCTCCAAGAGTTTGTATTTTTTAATTTAAAAGAGGAAAAATTCAAGACAGCTCAAGAGATGAGTACCTTTCTTCTATCTTCTACAAGGAGAACTACGAGATGTGCAATGCGGTATGTAGACTAAGGTGCTCTGTCTGGGCCACAGTGAAAACCAAAGAGAAGAGAAAACAAAGCAGTTTAATATTTAGCCTTATAGAAAGCCACCCACTTAATGTAAGTGGACCTATGACATATTTGAGGATTTGGGGAAAAGAAAAAAGATAGTATACTATCTACAACCTGGTATTCATTCTATTAAACAAAGATTTGCTGAGCTTCTACTATATGCTAAGCCCAATTCAGGCACAATATCATTATGTGCATAATATACATGCAACTCAAAGATTGCACAGATAGTTCTGAAGAGCAATTCTCTTATTTCTTTTGAATAAGTAAGGCCACAGAAGAAAAATTTGAGGCTTTCCGCTCTAATTCAATAATAAATTCTTGATGTATTCCAGTTACTTTATGTGGGTGAGAAAATGTGTGAGCATGAAATTCATTTTAGACAAAATTCATTAAATGAACTTGTGACATCCTCATGCACTGTTTTTTTTCCCCCTCCATTTCCCAACACTAATTGACAGCACTTGAAAACAGTGATTCAGCTTCTGTATGTCATAAGATTCCCAGGGACCGCAGCTATATTCCTCAGGCCAGGAGACTGACAAATCAAAAGATAAGAAGTACCTCTCAGCTTGAATCAACTGAAATGTGTCAGAAAATACATTTGGCGCAATCTTCAGAAATGTCAGGTTTGGCGATGACAGGATAGGTACAGTTTTCCTGACAGATTCAGCACGCCAAAGTTTCGGAGTCCAAGTTAGAAGAAAGAAGGAAAAGGCCACTTTTATCTGCTATTTGAGAGGAAACTACTACATGCAACAAGAGGAAATGTACGACATGCCACGCGGGTCTCTGACAAAGATGTTAGGCTGTGCCTGAATGCCTAATTAATGAAACCCTCCATTTGAAAAGTGTCCACTAAGAACATGAGGATTAAGACATCCTGATGTGTTTTTGCTGATGGAAATCACCCTGCCTGCTCTTCAAGTGATGCGCTCGGGCTTGCTCCTTCCAAATTCCCACATCCTTTATGCCAATGGGACCTTCTTATAAAAACGTGTCAGCTGAGGGGATGAGCCTAAAGTGTCACCCAAAAGTGTTGCAAAATCAAAACTCTGCTGAGTATATCTTGTGTCATATCTCTACCTTGGCATGGCATTCATTAGCCTTGGCAAATAAAATGTATTAAAAATCAAAACCAATGAAAACACAAGAAGGTAATGCTAGTCTCTGTCTCACGTCTCCTTTCTGAAGTCGCCACGCACTGGACTGTCCTCTGATTTCCATCCCCACTTTCCTTCTCCTTACCCAACGATGTGCATGCAGTCAAGTGTCACAAGTAGAAGGATAACAGAAAAAAACGCTTAAACAGTTCTCCAAGAAGCATCACAAGGAGCCATGGCCCACGTTGCTACCTCTGGCTACAAAACTCTGACTCATCCAATTTTCCATTTGTAAATAGCTCTCCAAAAGAAACCAGCCGGAGGGCACTAAATGGCTGGGGGTCTCAGGCTGAGCGCCACGGCTGACAATCACAAAGCCCACGAGCTTCTCCGACAGGCGGAGCAGAGCGCCTCACTCGACACGCTCCCTCCAGGTCCCCTGACAACTTCAGTGCTGTCAACCTTCATTTGATTTTCATTTATAAATGAAGTTGCAAAAATCTGCAACAATAAAAAATATTGATAAAATCTTTGTCAACACTTGGCTTCTCTCATTTTCTAAAACACAAAAACAAGATCTCCATTCAGGCAACTCCTAATTGTACTGGCCACGTTTTATTTACTTTCACCACCAATTCGGCGACAATCTGTCAATATTTGCACCAGAAATTACCAAATATTTTTCATTACTTCTCACAAACTAATTGTTCATTTACGTATTTATGGATGTCAGGCACTGAAAAAAGGCTAAAAATCATTTCTTTATGGCCTCAGACTATGCATATAGTCTCCTAAATGAAAGAAGTACCAAGTCAATTAAAATAGTTTTAAAAAGCATGTCTTTTGGACTTAACATGGATCGTGGATTTTTAGCTTGACTTTATAATCTGTTTCTTTTTCAAGGGAGCAAAGTCAAAATTTTTTCTCTATATTTGGCAAATGTGACATAATATAATATTAAACAACCATGCAAAAAGTTCTTCATTCTACCATATTCCAAGAGTGAATCATTTCAGAATATGTATTATTCAGTGAATATTTATTGAGCACACATTTGAGCTTTCACCATGCCTGGTTAAGGAAGAAGAGAGGAAGAATACAGAGCTGGATTTTCCCTATTATTAATTTAGAATCCAAAGAGAAACAGAATAATAACTACATTATATAATAATTAGTACAATAATAGTTTTGTATGCAAAACTCCTAGTTTGTGGATGAAAGAATAACCAATATGGCCTCAGTTTTGGCAAATAAATAGGAATAATGAGGTGAGGAAAAGGCATAAGGCCATCTCATACTTGGCTCATCATGTGCTGATGAGGTGAGAAAGCACAGAACTTTGTCAGGCAAATCTAGAAAACAATGAATGAGACAGCAATGGTAAAAGATATGCAAAGGTGGGGCAGTAGAGTAAAAAGTCATCCTTTACGAAATATGCCGCAACCCAATGATGTTAAGCGAAACAAAGATGTGTTTAGATTCATGTTTTTGAAGGTTATTATGGCACACTGGCTTGGCAGAAGCTAATGAGCAGAAGATGGACCAGTAGGGCAGAAGTAGGAACAAAGAGAGACAAAGAAGCTGCCAGGAGGGTCTGGGACTGCGAAGCCAGCTTCCAGCTCCAGGCACAGCTGCGCTGTCACAGGCACTGGCCCCAGGAAGCAGGTGGAACCACATGTGTCCAGAGGTCCCTATTCACCCCACTCTGGATAGTACCTGATTCGAGAGCAAAGGTAAATCAAATGGTACAACTTCCTTTCTCAGTCATCTCAGCCAAAAGCATCCAACTAAAACAGTGATAGCTACTTATGGTCAGCAGAATTCAGGAACTGATTATGTGTTGGAGCTGTGCAGTAAAAAGATTTACAGACTTATGTTTTAGGACTGGCCAAACTTGAACAATATCCAGGCTGCACCTCTCTGAGCTGCCTGACCTTGAAGGAGTTACTTTCCACTCTGTTTTCTTGCACGTAAGGTAAGAATGATATTTCATTTATTGTTTGTTATGAGGGTTAAATGATTGTTAGACTAAAGAGCATAATTATCATCATCATTAAATTATGAGCTGTAAAATAATGAGGGATTTACAAAGAAGGAACAGGGTCTATCTCAGGTAGATTTTCGTTGATAATAATGTGGAAGAAGAAACAAGTTAACGTAAATTTAGTTTTAAATGAGCTGTTTTATGAAGAAGGGAGATTTGCTATTTGAGATAGAGATGTGTGGATAGGAACTAATCCCCTCTTCTGTACTTAATGTTCCCTTCATTTGCTATTTAGTTTCTACAATGACTAAAGCACTTATCATCCCCTTGATTTGTAATTGAATATAGAGCTGTCCAAAGAGAGACTTCATCTTACAGTTTACCCGCTTTTGCACCAAGGTGATGCACCACTGACCATTGTGCCATAGGTGGAATTCGATAGAAGGGATCCAGTAGAGGGAAGGATACACGACTCATTTGGTATCAGAACCAGAGTGAAACAGCCTCCATGAGCCATGAGGACACAGGCCATGTACTAAGGAAGCACAGAGTAACAGATCACAGCTGCCTTACAACAGCCTCTGGCCACACAAAGTCACGTTGGAGGCTTTTAGTAAGATATCCTACTTCCCTCTCAGATATCTTGAACTAACTGGTAGGCTGGGGCCAACAAATGAATATTTGGCTGTAAACATTTAAAGCTTCCCAGATGAATAAAAACACAAAGCTCCGAGTTGATTGAATCACATGATTATCACTGTATTATATTCTTTGGTGTCTGATTCAATCGAGAATTATATTAGAACTGTGTAACTAATATAATATTATTAATAATAATAATAATGCCTACCACTTCCTGAAGCTTCCATCATAACCCTAAGCTAAGGCAGCTCCTTGCAACTCAATTTACTGTAATCTCTAACACTATATTTTCAAAAGCACTCCAAGGGGCCGGGGATTTAGCTCAATGGTTCCGGCGCCTGTCTTGCAAGTGCAAGGACCCGGGTTCGATCCCTGGTAACCACATACCTATACTGGTTGTGGAGACTCACGCCCAGCAGCAACCAGTACCACATACCACAGTGCCGGGTGTGGTGTCTCACGCCTGTAATCCCAGCACTCGGGAGGCAGAGGCAGGAGGATTGCTGTGATGAGTTTGAGGCTGAGCTCAGGGCCAGCCTGAACCACAAAGCGAGACCCTGTCTCAAAAAAAAAAAAAAAAAAAAAAAAAAAAAAGCACTCCAAGGGTACTGCTGTTTTCCTTTTCCTCCTTGGAAAACTGAGGAGGATGGAGTTCATTTAGTGATGGACTTGGAGTCTCAGAAGCAAGCTCCCAACCCCAGAACTGACTAACCCTAACACGGTCCTGCTCACCATCACACAGTGCTGCCCCTCCAGCTATGGATTCCATCTCTCTGCTTCTTGCAGAGGAAGCAGAAGTGAAAGGACACTGGTCAATGTGGTGTGGGTGTCCTGTAATTTGGTTGGTCAATAATGAACCTAACTGAAAGTTAGTTGGTCAATAATGGACCTAACTGAAAGTTACTTTCACTTAACCACCACACAGAGCTACTTGATACGTATTTATAATTGTTTTCATGCTAACTTCTCTCTGATGTGTATCCAGAAAGGTACCAAGTTCAGATTAAATTCCAAAATGTCAGCAGAGCAACAAATCCTCACCTATTTTCAGCTTCTTGGCTTCGAAGTTTAAATCCATCATGTGAAATGCATAGAAAAACTCTCTTTCTTTCCTGATGTTTAATGATAATTTATAGCCCCCGAACATTTGTAAATTTAACAGCCCATCAAAGTGTCCAGGAGCTCACCAGTTCTGAGGACCCATTAAGTGACATTCAACATAACTTTCCATGAAGTGCCGTCCAGCGTGAGTGGGGGGCAGACTGGCAAACGGCAACTGCTGTATAATTTATCGTATGCAATTCTCCCTGATTACTTCCAAAAACATCTTTAAATAGGGACAGTCGGTTACCAAAACAAAGTACTTTGCTACTTTGCCAATGTTACAAATCAGAAAGACAGAAAAGTCATTTATGATCCCAGAGGGGTCCTCATGCTTTCACCTGTCACCCAACAATCACAAGGAGAAAGGTTTGTGGCATTCGGTTTCTAGAATTTAAAATTTCATTTCTTGAAACAAGGGTTTTTTTTCAACGTACCTCCCTCCCAAATCCCAGAGATTGTCAGTAAAATAAAACTAAAATAATACAGACTATTTTTTTCCAGGACACGAGTGGGAGGGCCGCCTCCCTCAGGCAACTCGCATCCTTAACATGGGGCTGTGAGTTCTGGAGACTTGAAGAGTTCAGGTCTGAGCACAGCTTTGTCCAACATAACCAGACTTTACAAAACCACTAACAGTGCAATTCAAGGCATCCATCCTACTTTAGGAAGACAGTAATAAATGCTACAACTGAAAAATATGATGTGTATTTTGAATTGACTACAGTAATGAAGGCTGAAGTCAATGGCCAGTTGAGCATTTCTACCTCCCTAAGATACAACCCAATCAGACTGCCAGGAGCCTCATGTGACTTTCAGTTTCATTCTTCATTCTAACTGCAGACTTAATAAAGCCAAAAAGTTTAACTATCAATATTCTATAAATAATAATTATGCTGACAGCACAAATTTTGCTATGAAGTAGATGATTTATTTGGCTTAAGCTTCACTTGAAAGATGAATTTTTCCATCTCTTTCTGGACCTGTGGTCCAGCACAGGTGTTTGTCATCCTTTGCCAAATTCCACACTTCACTTTTATTAACCTTGTTGGCTAAAAATACTTTCTCCATAAACTTCAATAACTTAGTAGTGACTATCTGCAGCAGAAATAGCTGTTCTGAATAAAAGTAATACCATATAGGATTAGCACCATCCTAAATGAGCAGCCTCTTAGAAGAGAACCCCTCAAAGTTACAAATGACCTTCACTAATTCATCACAGTTCTTTTGTGACACATCGGTGACAATATACAGATGTGTCCTAGCAAAATTTGCATCTGCTCTATGTGAATTGTTAGTTATTTAAAAAATAGTCTTATGTTGTAGGAATTACTGTGTGAAATCCCTCTCAGAGCTAATAATAAGGAAGTATTATTACTGCTGGAGTAGCTAGTTATTTGATTCATTGGAATGAATTCAGTCCACTGTTTCAACTCTCATTGGCTGGCTGGAATCTACTTAATTTGGCTGATCTGGTCAAATTCTCTTATATACTTTTCTCTTTTTAGCAATTATCAATCAGTTAGCAAGAAAATTAGACTCACAATTAACCAATTTCTTCCCACAAATATGTACAAAAGAGAGCCAAGATAAATGAAACAAAATAATCACCAGGAAACACACATTTTTTAATCTTTCCAGTGACTAATACTAATTTGTATAAACTACGTGTTACAATTTGAAGCAATTCATTCACATTGAAAAGTATAATTCTAATTCCTTATTAATTGGTGTTAAGTAAGAATTACCAGATTATTTCAAAGCTAATATTTTATAATACCAAGCAGATGCATGTTGAACAGTCTTCTAAAATGAGCTTATTCACTGTAAAATAAAGATTGAATGTTAAGGTATAAAATTATTCTAAATCCCTGAACACAGCAGAACCAATTGTGAAATTAAATGTGACACTTTCCATAATTCAAACTACAGTACTTGATTTTTGTCTTTCTCCTTAGCTGCCCCTAAATTAAATTAGTCTTATTGATTATAACTGAGAAATCACTGTCTTGTTACTATGATGTTCAAATTTTAATAAAATGTACAATTCACAGGTACACAGGTGGATTGTTGTTGTTTTTTTACATAATATAGATTATATAGGCTTAACCATTGGCTCCATACTAAAGCTACACAGTAAAAGCAAATTTTTTCATTATTTTAAGAGAATAGATAAATTCTTGCATTTGAACTTGTTTAATACACTATGACAGATAATCACTCACAGAAGCAAGATCTTAAGAACTGATTTTATTTCACTAGGCCCTAGCTATACTTATGTCTTGGCCTGAAATGGGAGCCCTCATACAATTTAAATGTATAGCTGTATACAACTGGTAGACAATAGCTTTAGTGAATGCAGAGCTACCATTTAAAACTCTTAAACATTTCTACATATAGCAGAGATCTGTCCTATTTGCCTCAGAGCTCCTGTTGGTGCTCTCTCCTCATAAGACTTCTTTCTGTCTTACATTTATAATAAACAACTTCAAAGAACAAGTTTATTAAACTCAGCCTGTTTCTGCAGTACTTCCAGCACACTGAGATTTGGATCTGGTTTTGACTTTTTCATCTTAGAGAAAGGTATTTCAACATTTCTAACAGTATTTTCTTCACCATCACAGTTAGCAGAGTCCTGAACAAAACAGAATGGACTCCCAGGCCATTTCCACATCATTCGGCCTCGACAATTCAAAGCTCCAGGACTAACTCCTAAGCTGCCCTCACCTGTAAATGTACCTCCTCCAGGCTAACATCTTTGTTGCCAAGCATCATCAAATATGCTCTAATGATTCCTGCCACTTCATTCACTGTGTTTTTTTTTTTTCTATTAAAAACCTGTGCTACCTTTACAGTCATTTTGACACAAGAACACACTGAAGTAGTTTGATTCCATGTTTTGTATTTCTGTTTGTTAGGTTGGTGCAATTAATTTAAAACCATTATTGAAGAAGGATATGAAAGTATCTGGATGATTTGATTGAATCTTTCAACTCTCCTCTTCCCTCAAATGGGGACGAGACATTCATTTTCTCCCCACAGACTTGGTGAGAAACGTTATTGCTCACTCTGTCATGTGAGGAATTGTGGCCGAGGGGAAAAGTTCACATGCAAATGCCATTTCCAGTTACTTTCAAGGAAGTTCAAGTCCAGCCTTCAATAGTCATTGGTCACAACACACACCAAAAATAACTTGAAATGACACTGGATTAACAGCTAAAGAGAATCAGTACATAATATTTAATTTCATACCTAGGTCATTATTCAATAAGAATGAAAATATCAGCATTAATTGTGGTAGGTCTACAGTTACCCATCATTCAAATAATCAAAATTAATGCTTATAGATGTCTTACTACATGCCATACACAGAACTCTTACCACCTCTATTTTACAGATAGGCAAAATGATGGATCAAATTTGTATATAGCTAGTAACTGACAAATAAATGTTTAAGAAAACTTTAATAATAAAAATAAAATAGTAAGCTTATTAAGTTATGCCTGCTGTCACTGTTTAGAAATTAAATGTTAAACAGTCTCAAAAACATGTTAGCACATAAAATGAAACTCCAAACTAAGATATCTGAAATAAATAATTTTTCATAAATTGATTACTTCTTTCTCCATTTTCCCCAATTCATGCATCATGAAAATTTGCCATCAGGTATATGGAATATTCCAAGTGTTTCTTTTTGTTTCCTACATAGGCTACAAGCTATGCATGGTTGGAAAAAGCAGCTAATTTATACATTATTAAAAATGCCACAGCATATTGTACCCGAGAACCTTTGATAAATACTAAATATTACATTGACAATGAGTAATGGCAACAGAACACCAAGTTACAATGGAACTCAAAGATGAAATATGAAGGCAAAATAACATGGATCTAAGTCCAACCATCATGCATTCAGGCTTTTGAAGCCAGTGAAAAGAGAAAGCCTTGCCTAGGACATAGGAAGTCAATATTTTTGAGGTTTGTAAAGATAACATCACTTCTGATCATTATTACAATACTAAAATAAAATCATAAAAGATAAAAGAAGAGAAGGTTGGATAAACAACCTCATATGATTATTTTATTTTCTTCATGTACAGAAAATAAATGGAAGAGGACTGGCCCATTACCTGTAATTATAATTTGTAGGGATTCTAAGTGATTTATTAAAGTTTTAATTAGTTGCCTGTAGAGAATAGGCGTACAAAAGAAGGACAACTTTTTGAAAGTTTTATAACCCTGAACTACTTTCGTGCTGTTTGAAAATTGATATGAGTATATTATCTTAATAAAATTAAAGTTTTAAGTATCAACAACAGTTGCAGCACTTAGTAAATTCTTACTTTAAATATTAAACAATAATTAATACACCATTCAGAATATTGATTCTAAAGGAATAAGCCAAGGAGAAAGTTATAAAATTACATTTTAAAATACATTAAGGTCGGTCCTTTCTATATACATTTATGCTTTTTGTTTTGTTTTGTTTTGTTTTGAGAGAGGGTCTCGCTTTGTAGTTCAGGCTGGCCCTGAGCTCAGCCTCCAACTCACATCAGAGCAATCCTCCTGCCTCTGCCTCCCGAGTGCTGGGATTACGGTGTGAGCCACCATGCCTGGCACTGTGGTATGTGGTACTGGTTGCTGCTGGGGTGAGTCTCCACACCCAGTATGGTATGTGGTTACGATGATCGAACCCGGGTCCTTGTGCTTGCAAGACAGGCATCAGAACCACTGAGCTAACTCCCCAGCCAGTTATGCATTTTTTAATAACAGTAATATGTTCTGGGAAATGAATCATTTGGTAATTTCTTTGTGGGCAAACATCACAGAGTGCACTGACATAAACTAAGATATGTATGACTCGTTAGACAATACAATACTATGGGACTAATGTTCAATCCTTCAGTGATCATCACTGTGTGGCACAGGACTGCATACACACATAGAATGCATACACATATGTATTGCATTTTAGGGCAATGAAACTAATATAAACAGTGCTGTAAAAGTGGATGCATACTATCAAAAATTTCCCAAACCCATAGAATGCACAATATCCAGAGTGAATCTGATATAAACTATGAACTTAGATAACACTTAATATCAGTGAAGATTCATTCTTTGTAATAAATGTATCACTTTAATGGAAGATGTCAATGAGAAAAAGCTATGCCGTGTGGATAGAGGACATATGGAAACCTCTACACCTTCTGTCCCACTTTTTTGTAAACCTTAAACTGATCTAAAAAATAAAGAATTTCATAAATAAATATACATCTATATCCTGTTATTTTCACATATGCATATGGAGGTATATACATATTTATGAACATAGTATATGTACATATACTTCTACACCCAAATAATAAAGATAGTTTTTCTAGATACTAAATAAAATTTGCTATTTTGTATGGAAGACAAGAGTGAATCTCCTAGAACACAGATTGATGTGAAATAAGAAACTGCTATCAAAACATTAATTGCTGGGCCGGGGATATAGCCCAGTGGTTCCAGCGCCTGTCATGCAAGTGCCAGGGCCTGGGGGTTCGATCCCTGGTAATCACATACAATACTGGGCATGGAGACTCACCTCAGCAGCAATCAGTACCACATACCACAGTGCCGCCGGGTGTGGTGGCTCATGCCTGTAATTCCAGTACTCGGGAGGCAGAGGCAGGAGGATTGCTGTGATATGAGTTGGAGGCTGAGCTCACAGCCAGCCTGAACCACAAAGCGAGACCCTGTCTCAAAAAACCTTAAAAAAACCACAAACAAACAAACAAACAAAAAACCACATTAATTGCTTACCTACTTTTCTACAAAAAGAAATATAAACTGGAGGTGTGGGCATATACATTTTCCTAATAAAAATAAAAATTAAATATTTAACCTTCTTAAATCGTCTCTATAACAAAAATATGTTTTGACAGTATTCAACGTATGGAAAAAACTGACAATTGCTAGTAATTTTCCCCTCCAAAAAAGATGGAGGGAGGCTTTCACAATATAATGCATGTATTTGAATGCTGTGGATTTATCTGAAATTTCTTAGGTATCTGCTTTCCTGCACTCCTGCATAAGTAGACAGGAGCTTGGTTCCTGAGGGAAACAGGAAAGGCAGCCATTTTACAAACCTGAGCCGCCTCCCAGGAAGGGCCAGGGGTGAGAACTTCTGGCCACATGGCATAGCCGGTGGCCCCCAACAATCCAGGGAGACTATGGTCAATCTTATTCACCCTTTCCTTTTTCCCTCCTATTCTCTCCCTTTCCTTTCTCTTTTAAATGATTTTGTCTATTCTCTTTGTCTTTCTTTTGCTGTCCTTTCCTTTTCTGGTTTTTTTTCTGTATCATCTTTTTCAACCTTTTTATTTTCTCCTCTTAACAGACCTCATCTGTTTGTATACAGCATCCTTTCACAACCGACCTTCACTTAGAAGAATATATAAAATATTATAATGCTTCGGTAAAATTACAGCAAAGAAGAACTTAGGAATAAATAAGCAAGACTAGTAAATCCTGTATCCTGTAATGTGTGATTTTTCCCCCTTTACTAATGCCATTCTCTGTTTTCTTTCTCACTTATTCTCCACTTCATCATTGTTTCTTTTTCTTTGGTTTCACCTTTTACTACTCAGGAACACGCTTCATAATAAGCCAAGCACTCTCCAAGCTTTCCCTTTGAATATATGTAAAATCTCACCAAATTTTTTCCAGGGAATATATTCCTTTCTCCTCTCCTTTGCCCTTTCCTTAATAAGTCCATAATGGACAATTGAGAAAATGTAATTTAAATAAACAGTCTTCTAAAAAGGAAATATAACTTTTCAACCATTCCAGATGTCCATTATGGTTGTTGAAGTAATGCACTGGAAATACTTTCCTAATCTACTCATGTATCCAAAAATATTTTATTTAAATTAAGTTTAAAATTATCCTTTCAAAATAACTTGGCCAAGATTACATTTTAGAAGTCACCTCATAACTCAGTAATTTTTCTACCTATGCATTTAATCTGCCCTAAACTCATTCTCATTACAAGTGGACTTTTGTGTACAACACTGAATATTTTCCATGTCTTGCTTCCAATAAATAGCACACAAATAGAGCAAAGTCTTTACACTGAGTTAATTTTTTAAGTGCATTCCACTTTTCAAAAAATTTCTTCCTGCTTTTATCATTATCAGAGCAAACCTTACGGTCATTTTCTGAAATGAACGGCTCTTCCAAAAATATTAAAAATGTGTTTTTCATGACAAATTACGCGTATGCCAGCCAGTCCTACTCAAGAGCCAGGAGCAGACCTGCAATTCAGCTGCAAAACTCTGATGTGCTGACTCTCCTCCACCTTTTCCCTTTTTGCACAAAATAAGTTAGGGAAAATCCCTCACAACTTGCCCAGGAAGCCCTGACCCCTGGGAGGCGTCGTCAGCAGCCCCAGGCAGCAGCCTCCCCCTGGCCCCACCAGCGCAGCCCCCACCGCCTCACTGTGTGGCTGAACATTACTTCTGCTTTTCTAACTTTTCCACTTGTGAGCACCATCAATTATGCACTGGAATAACAGAGGCCTGGCAAGGCAGTGTAACATAAAGGCCGATTATGATGATAAATAATTGAAACACTCGCACGCCATGTTCCTTTGGCCAGTGCTAGGAGGCCACGGTGCTCCCGCAGAGGGAAGGTCCAAATGTATCAAAATGACCAGGCTGGGGACGGCTCAGAGCACATTTGCCCGTGACCTTCCTGTCCAACGCCCATGGTGTGGAAAGGGGTGAAGCAAATGAACCGCTCACAATGCACTCACATTCTCAGACTCTGGATAAGAATCACGAAGGCCACAGACTCAAACACACTCATTCATTCACTCATTCAGTCCAAGAATTAGCGAACTGGTGGGTGACATTTTTCATCTTCCAGGAAAAAGTAAACAATTTAGATACAAAGTTTAAAAAAAGAAAAAAGTTACCCTAGAAGGTTATTTAAATTTTAACAAAATACAAACTGTGGCAAGCTCTCTACCAGGCCACATATACACTTGTTTAATGATAAATTATAACTGGGATCTTACAGGGATTACACATATAGTAGAGGTCCCTTAACTGACTGCTACTTTTAAAACAAGGCCCAACCACCTCTAAAGTGTAATACAGAAACTATTCAGGGCTCTTTATTGGTACCCTAGTTTTTAAATTGTGGTTCAAAGAAACTTTCATCTGTTCAAAGCCTACAAAGAAAGCTAATGACCTTGCTGCAATCCCCTAGGAAGTTCAAAAGTGAGAAATACTGATGCATCTAAATGCTAGAATTTTGTTCCTTGTCTACATAGAGAAAGTGATTTTTTTTTTCTATTTTAAAGTAGTATGCAGGGTCAGGGGTGTAGCTCAGGAGTTCTGGCACCTGCCTGGCAAGTACAAGACCCTGAATTCAATCCCTGATATAACAACAAAAAGAGTTAGCAAGCAGTCAGACTGAAAAGGGGGCGGGGGTGATACAGTATTTCAAATTTTTCAAAATTCAGATAACTATCTCAGATCTATCAATTGCCTTTAAGGAGATAATTCCAAAGACATAATGCAATATTTTGCCCAAAGTATAGTGGCACAGGCCCCTAAGCTCGGAATTTAAGAGGCTGAGGCAGGAGGAATGCCATGAGTTTGAGGCTAGCCTCTACTATATTTTGAGAGCCTGTATCAAAAATATTTTTAGTAAAAGCATTTCTGATGCTTACACAGGTAGAACAACCCCAAACAGTCCATACAAGAGTGAAAAGGAAACAAATAAAAGTAGACACTAGGAGGGATGTTGTTGAATCAAACACTGACCTTAAAGTACATAAGATTCAAAAGAACAGCACAAAATTCACCTCAAATGATGCTCAGTTTCACTTGTGGAGTGAGGCTTCCGTTATCTAGAAATATCCCAAACTAATTCTGTAGTCTACATGAGAGCTAATATTACACTTCTAAATGCAAATTGATGAAGACTCGGGAAGGGAAAAACCATTCTGAACTGTGGTTTCCAGGAGGCTTCAGGTTTAGTCACGTCAAATTAAAGGGGAGCAAAACCTCTTAAAACAACATTCTTCTTAAATCGCATCCATATGACTTAGCAAATTGATATAGCCAAAGTCAATACATCTCGATGCAGGCTTTTTATTTTTTCATGTATGACTGCTTTTCTTTCTTGTTCTGAGCCAGCTCCTAGAAGTTTTAGCTCAAATTTGGATGCATATTCTTGTCTAGGCAAAACAAGCTATTTCTCACATAATGGTTTCCTGCTCTCGCCCACCACCAGTGAGGGAAATCGCCCCCAATAGTTCAGCCAGGCCCAGAGCTGCTGCTGCTGCTGGTCACATCAACATGCAACCCATTAACTGCCTTTCAGCTGGCAGTATTTGAATTTGTAGCTTTTTATTCACCCCTCCTCAGTGTGGGAGTGCTTCTCCTTTCTTAACCCCAGGGATTTCATTTTGTGCTGACACATACCCAAAGAGCAATCTCTATGAAACTATCCTTTTAAGGCAGACGTTTTGTGCGCTCCTTAATGATGGGTGTTTAAGAGAAATGGTAATTATCATAGATTTTGAGCCTTAGGTAACAGACAGCCTCACAGTAAGAGGGTTCACTACATTTAAGACCAAACTCCTCATTAAGAAACGGAGATGTATCAGTTTAGCTCTGTGCAGATAGACAGGGAAGTCCAGGTTAGTAAAAGCACTCATCCTTGGGATGACTGGGGTCGGCAAGGTCACCCTAGTTTGTCCAGACTGTGGGCAAATGTACCTTCTTGGGGACATTTACACTGCAGGGACATAGGTTAAAAATATTAAAAGCATCAAAGCTTAAAAGACCATTCTCTTCTTTCTTATCCATTTTATTTCTTTAATATTTTGGTTTAAATGAGTCACTTAAGCTACCACACCTAGACATTCTGCGTGCTATAGCCGATGCTGAATCACATTTCAGACAAACAGAATCAAAAGCTCTTAATACTCTCAATAAAATTACCATGAAAATATGCTCTGTATGTGTGCATGTCTGTGAAAGCATTATACATGTTTTTCACATACATCTATGAATCATTAAAACTCTCAAAAGTTCCAGGTAAATGTTACTATTAAATAAAAAAATTTAAGAGAATCCTTACCCTCAATTGTATGACCTCAATGCTAATAACACCCAGGCATATGCATGCAAAAGTTTTCTCTTCCGGCCTCTCTGCAAAGCTGGCAAACAGAACTTAATATTTCATGGAGCACAAAGCACAGAACATGTTCAAGTTCAATACAAGGAAATGCTTTATATCCTCCCTTATAGATTAATAATCCAAAACAGCCGGAACCTTCAGAAAGCCATGCCACGCTTTAACCAAATGCCATGTAAGTTTCTTCTGGACACCCTCAAGAGATAAAAGAAATAGAAAATATGAAATAAAGGACTGATTTGATTTATTTGCTTACCTTAAGATATTTGTTTCCAGAAGAGCTGCCATATCTCATTACATTATTTATTACAGCTAAACTAACTTGGAATATCTTATCCAATTTTTTCTCCCGATCAGATCATGATCTTGAATATGGATAACACAAGCCATGTTCCTTGCATAACAACATCCCCACAGAGAGCTAAATCTCGTGAAGACTGTCTAATCGGGGAAAAGGGAACTAACTCCAGGCACACAGACCTCCGTCACAACCAGCTGTGAAGGTTACAAGGCTCTGGCAGGGGAGCAGTGTGATAATATACAGCAATAATCTATAAACCATCAGAAAAAAAGCATGAAAAGTATTTAATGTTTTAAAAATATTTGAGAGCAAAGCAAGCATTTCTGGCTTAAATCAACTAGATTTTAAACTTTCTAGTTTTATAAGAATATCCTACTATAAAGCTTTCTAAATTTTGCCTGGTTTTTGCTGATTTTATTTTACCCAGGCCAGTAATGACCATGACAAATACTTATATGCTGAACTAAGCAAAGATTCAATCCCAAAATTTTGTGTGGGAGGCTTGAATTTCTTCTAGAAAGCCAACGACAGTAAGTGAGTTCATTACTGGGCATTTTCTTTTTGATAAAATATAATCTCCCCAAATAGAATCTTTGTAGAATTATAAAGAAAATCCAAAAACCAGAAAAGATAAGATTATGGTCACAACCTCTCCAATCTTTAACCTCTCCCTAATTTTTTTGTTGTTGTTGTTAAAATAAGTCCTTTCATTCTATAATATCTAGAATGACAAGAAGTCCTGTGACTCTAAGCTGCTTCTAGCATCTGTCAAGAAAATCAGAAACCTAACTTTCATTTCATGGGAGAATGCTAACAGGAGATGAATAATGCTTGCTAGGAAGAGAGCACACTATTAGAAAGGTTTAAGACCCAATATTCAGAGAGCTGGGAGGCATTTGTGGCATTGCTATCACTACTCAAATACAAGTAACTGAATTTTAAAAATATAGAAATAAAAAACAAGCTATTTTTAGTTGAAAGTCCTCAAAATGAAAGCTAAGTATTATTATACTTTATTTATTATTTCACTTTATACATACATGTGTTATTTGTGTTAGTATGATAATGTGTTTAAAATCAGAAAGTCAATTTTAAAAGCCTAAAATAATAGTTTACTTTTTTAGATCACCTCTGAATTTCAACTAGCTTCAATTATAAAGCTACCTGTGATGGTCTCTGCTTTCTGATCCACCATACAGGAGATCCTGTTAAACCTCAAGATCTCACCTACGTGTGACATATAAAATAGCAGGACCTACAGGTGCAAAGAGTAAAACAGCACTTACCAGAAGTGAGGTACTGGAGAAACAGAGACACTAAGGGACACAAGATTTCAGTGAGGGGGAATAACTTCAACAGATCTGTCATGTATCATTGTGACTATATTTAATAGCAACATACTGTGTGCTTAAAAATTGCTGAGAAAGTAATTCTAAGCAGTATCACTGCAAAAAAAAAAAAAGAGAAATATTCAATGCATAAGTCACATAGCTTACTTTAGTCAATCACATTGTACATATATATTAAACCATGTTGTGTATGCCATAAAGATATATACCTATCAATTAAAAATAAATCATAGAAAAATGCATAAAGTAGGAAAAAAGCTACTTCTATGTGGCAAATGGTATAGGAGCGTATTAACACTATTTCTAGTATAAATTCACCTCTAGTTAACCAAATGTCTCACTGAAAACAAACCACATTACATTAAGCACTTGCCACTTTCCCCCATCCCATGCCACCACATACAGAATAACCAGAATAAACTGGAATTTTAAATAGAAGGTTATAATTCGTATTTCTGTAATATTTGTGTATGGCTATACCACCATGAATGTGCCCAATCTCATCTCGTCTACCATAATACTGCTTTGAAAGTGGAACAGGAAGGGCAGTAAATAGAAACATTTATTTGGTAAATTTCTTAACTGCAGTATTTACTACTATGCCAGCTTAAACAATATGCACAGCAGAACCAGCTCAGTAATGCTGTTAAGAGCAGAGATTCTAGAACCAAATGCCAGGACTTGTCATCACAGTTCTGCCCCTCACAAAGAGTGTAACCTTGGTTAATACATTGAGTATCTCTATGCCTCCATCATTTTCATTAGCAAAATGAAGATGGTAGTAATAGTATCTGCCTCCTAGGGTCATTATGCAAATGATATGACTTCACATAGGCACACTGCTTGAAGAAAGACTGGCACATAGGAAGAGCTATGTAATTTTTTCTTATCTTAAAGCTATTGTCCACACCAGGAATGCAGCCAACTGCCCCAGGCCAGGACCCAGCTCAGCAGAGTGGGAGCCAGTAGTAATGTTTTCATTCTAATAGCACATTTTAGTAAGAGCAAGCATTACCTATTATTAGTACCTCTATACAGCATGACTGTATAAATAAGCAAACATCTCATTTCATTTATTGATTATCAAAGAAATATATATTAAGAAAATGAGTCTTTCAGGCCGGGGAGTTAGCTCTGTGGTTCAGGCGCCTGTCTCACAAGCACAAGGGCCCAGGTTCGATTCCCCGGTAACCACATACCATACTGGGTGTGGAGACTCACACCCAGCAGCAACCAGTACCACATACCACAGTGCCGGGCGTGGTGGCTCACGCCTGTAATCCCAGCACTCAGGAGGCAGAGGCAGGAGGATTGCTGTGATGTGAGTTTGAGGCTGAGCTCAGGGCCAGCCTGAACTACAAAGTGAGACACTATCTCAAAAAAGAAAAGAAAAAAAAAATGAGTCTTTCTTATGAAATGAGAACCTTACAGAAAAGTGCTTGCATAGTATAATAAAACTATAAAGCAATCTGATTATCCTACCAAAAGTTATATAATGTTACTACTACTCTTGGTGAAAAATCAAGATCTGGGGAAAGATTTAAGCAAAATAATAATAATAAAGGTACTTACATGTATGTCACTTATGTTATTAAAAATTGTATGGAAGTTTAAAATATGGAGGTTTAAAAGAGAGGAACTTTAAGTCAGTATTTTAATAGACAAGGTTTGGGATATGTGCATGTAACTAGATTTCTCAGCCCCAACCTGCAGGAGTTATTCATATAGTCAAGGCTTCAAGAAGCTCGGGTTTAGTGATATTTCTTTACTCTGCCATTTCTCAAACATACTGAGTATCAGAAAGTTTGGTAGGAAGTTTCCCATTTGTCACACAGCCACAGAACAGGATGGGACAGTATGGGTTAAGTAGACACTGGTTGATCTTCTTCATGAAAATATATGCAGTCATTGACAAGACTGGTGTTCAGTATTATAAAGTGTGCTTCCTCTAGGACTATGAAGAAAACACTGTTAGAAGAAAAAAAGACTAGATTCAACCACTCAATCAATTAATAGCCAATTATAGGTTAGAGGCTCACAGGAGAAAATATCCCAACACACCGTATGGAATTATGTGCAAATGTTTCTGTGATGCGATGCCACATCTAGAGTGGAAACAAGTTCTTAGTAATAGTAAAACCACCGTGACTTAGAGCTATGGAGTCCCACCTTCCACCTTGACTCAGACGTGGAGTTTGTTTATCTGGAGGTTACTTTAATAAGGCCTGAGGGGAGAATCCTTACTGAAAGTGACCTGTAACAAGAAAGCAGAAAACAAACAGAGCGATCATTCAGCTTCACCAGAGGGATGCGCGGAGGCAGCCAGCCCTGTCAATTTGAAAGAGGCTAATGAAACATTATCCGCAGGTGAGCGGACTGTCTCGCAGCATTACAACTCTAAGCTACAAATGATTTCCTAACCACAGAGGTAACCACGCTACAGATACTTTGAAAGACAAATGAGAAGGCGGCCACATGCAGGGTCAATCACAAATCCCCCTCGACCTGGGTGCCTCCCCATCCTGGCACAAGCCACTCCGCAGTCACTTCTTTTACATTTCTGGGTTCGAATTGCAGCAACCCGGTCCACATAGTATTATATAAAATGTATGCACGAAGAAGGCTCATACGTGCTTTGAGAACTTTGATTTTCATCGTGTTAGAGAAAATGAATAAACATCAATTTCCAATTATTACACTTGTTTGATTAGGTTACTATAGTTTCAGGAAATCATGATTCGAGAGCATTGTGTCCTGTGAACTAGGGAAAGAGAAAAACAGAAAAAGCCAATCAATAATGCACAGTTCACTTTTATCTATGGACTTTATTAATACATCAACTCCTGAGGTTTACTGGGATGGTGATTTTTATCTGATGCAATACGTTCTATTTAAAGATTTTCTTTTTCTTTTTTATGACCTAATGATGCATTTAATTTTTAATTAAATTTCATTTTAAAGTATAAAGAGAATGTATAAAAGCCAAAGCAAGTGTGCAGCATCTGTTCACTGCATCTGCACTCACTACCACAAAAATTAACCTTAATCTAAAGAGGCACAAATGGGTTTTTATGCCATCAGGAGACGCAAGTATTTAAAAATCAATGACTGTCCACCCAGACAAAGAACAGCTGTTTCCTAATATTCCAGCTCCACTTTGAGCCCATGCTCGACCCAATAACTACTTCAGTGGTCTACACTCTCAATTTCCCAGTAAAAACTATCAGAAAAGGACACTATTTAAAAACCATGTGCTGGACTAAGTGAAGTCACTGCAGAGGGTCCCTGGCTCCAACAGATGGCATTTCGAGAAGCATCTTCTATCACCATCCCTCAGTAATTTAGTACAATCATAATCGATCTTAATTTCTGGGCCCAGAAATCTATCCAATGAGATTGTTCACCTACTTTTTTTAAGGGCAGAGAAGGGGGTAAGGAGATTGGGGACATGTTGTTCAAGACATAAAATATCAGCTAGACAGCCAGGAAGAGTGATTTCAAGAGATCCACGGTACAGCATGGTTATCAAGTTTAATGAAGATATATGCTGTGGCTCGAAAACCGCTGGAATTATATTCAAGAAGTTCTTACCACAAAGCAAAGTGCCTAAGTATGTGAAGTAATATTTACACTAAAGAGCTTGATTTTGTCATTTCACGGTTTATACATATATGAAAACATTATGATATACAGCATAAATAGATACAACTTGTCAGAAATAATCCAGGGACTATTAAGAACAGATCAACTCTCCTCCCATGAAAACAAGAGCTCCTTCCCTGCAATCCACGCAACTTCTTCAAAGACAGAAGACAGCCAATTAATCAGGCTGTTGCAATGTTCTTTGAAAATTTCTCTGAAATTTACTTTCTTGAAGGAAAGTAATGTACTTGAAAAATTTAAAAGCTAAAAGGAGTAGCCACTGTTTGTAAACCAACCTCCCCAGCACACTCTGATTCTCCATAATTCTTTTCGGGGCCACCTTAAGTGAGGAATTCCATACAGGAAAGTAGAAATGAGAAAAACTTAGAAATTACAGATGACAAAAAGAGATCTCTGTATTTTCTACTGCTTCAAAATGTCATTTTGTCTCCTATTTTCTCCACTTAAGGGGGAAAAAAAGCTCTAATCTCAATGACTCTAAAGATTCAATATGGTACTATCTTTACATAATTTTCCTAATTCATGCTAGAAATAAATTTTAAAAGCCACACATTATGATAAATTATTGAGTAATTTTATTTTATTTTTGGAGACAGGGTCTCGCTTTCTAGTTCAGGCTGGGCCCGAGCTCATTAAGTAGCCCAGGAGAGCCTCAAACTCACAATAATCCTCCTGCCTCTGCTTCTCAAGTACTGAGGTTACAGATGTGAGCCACCATGCCCAGCCTTATGGAATGTGGTACTGGAGATCAAACTCAGGATCTTGCGCTTGCAAAGCAAATACTAGAACCACTGAGCTAAATCCCCAGCCCTAGTAAGTAATTTTAAAAAGATAAGAAACTCTCAAAACAGGACGCAATCACACCTTTCCCTTCTGATACACACTGCACCATATGACATCCAATAGGCCTAGCTCTTTAAACGACACCTCAATATATCTAACAAATGAGGTCCGTTAGGGTCACCTATGTGGAGCTGTCACGGAGGCTCTGATAGGCCCTGGACCACGTGACTTTAGTGGTGTAGCTTCTGGCTGGTCATAGATTCAAATCTCGCCATTTAAGGGAAGAAGAATCATGTGGGTAGAGAAATAACAGGAAGCACTGTCCACTGTCTGTACCGAAGTCCATCCCTCTGTGACTGCTTCCTGGTTTATCCTCCCAGCTCTTGCCCTCCTGGCTTCAGTGACCTGCCGGTGTCCACAGCACATCTTGGGAGCTGTCTGGACCTTGCAGCCATGTGGGCGCCCCAAGGGCCCCTGGCTCCAGCATGAATGGTGATTGTCTCCAGAAGCGCCTTTTCTGTTTCAAGCATCGGAGCTTATTAAAATCCCGAAGGGAAGTAATCCCTGAATACTGCTAAAAGATCTCCAGCTGCTACCGTTTATGAAGTAGGCTTGACAAAGAGGGAGGGCGAGGGCGGGCGCAGGAAGGCAGGAGAGAATTCAGACAAGGGCAAGTTATCCAAACAGAGCCCCCATCAAGAAAGAGTCATGTTTTATCAGCTTAAGCTTTCCTGCCTCCTTTCCAAACGCATTTCCCCCCTCAGCTCTCATTAATTCTTTTTTATAGCTGTCTATTTTCTTTAAGAAATAATAATGATAAAGGCAGCGCATGACCAGCGAGAGTCCGTAAGTGTGTGAAAATCAGCAAGGCGAGTGAGATGAATTACCTAGAAACGACGGACTGTGGCTTCCCTACCACACCAGGGAAGAAAACGGTTTTTTCATGGAAAAGAATTAGAGTAGTGCTCAGTATCTGTCTCTCCCTTCTCCATTCTTTGAAAAGGTTCTTTCATCTCATTACGTTAAGCTGATTAATAAAAATTCAGCAGTTTGCCCATGGATCCTTTAGAAGTGGTGATACAAGCTGAAAGCTGCCGGCGGAAGGTTTTTGTGCAGGAGACAATAAGGGGGATGACTTCTTAAATCCGGCGTTGTCATCCTCCATTAGAGATAAATAGTTACCTTGCCTCAGACTCCTCAGACAAACGCTGCATTGCTACTTGTTATCTGCTAGTAACCTTAAGAAAAAAAAATTTTGTGCTTACTTAAAAACAAGTAGAGGAGAAAAAGGCACATTATTTTGGAAAATAACATAATGAGAACATTTTGCACCATTTCACTAATTATTTATTCTAATTTGTGCACAAAATAGGGTCCAAAGGCGTAGAAGTTTGACTCGAGAAAAAATAATTTTCTCAAATGAGATAGAGCCTTATAATTTTTACAAGAAAGCCAAACAAGCAGATAAACTGAGTTTCTTGGATGAAAAACTTTGTCATTCAAAAATATCTGTCGATTATCTAATTAGTACCTGACACTCACAGATGTTCGTAGAAGAGTTAACAGTTTCCTTCAAAAATTGTAAATGACCGTGATTCACCATTAAAAATGGTAAAGATTGTCAACTGTGTAATGTCCCGACTTGAGAATGTTTTCAGCTGTTCAGACTGGAGATAATTCATCCACGTAAAACTTGCAAAGTGCCTATTATTTGAAAAGCTTTGAACAAAAGGACACAAATTTAAGTACATCTGTCATGTAGGTGTAATTTTCCTAGCCACATCTAAACTTGGGCAACACTTGAGTATTATCCAAAAGGTTTTTCCCAGATGAGTGAATTCAAGTTGGACCACATCATGATCTTTGATGGAAAAGCCCCCTGGTGCTGGGTCCAAGCTGACTTTGCAGAATGCTTGCCTAGCAAACATGAAGTCCTGAGTTCCACCCCCAGTAGCACAGGAAAAAGCAGTCCCTCCAAGTTCTCACTATTCTTACATTAATAAACCCTATCCAATTTATCCCTATAAAATCTTTATTTGTGTGTGGTGGTGTTTTAGTACCATTGTAACCAATTTGTCTACACTATATTGAGTGGAGTTTTATGGGCAGTCTGATTCAATCATTAAATAAGACACAGGCCAAATAAATATCTTTGTCTGGATCTTATTTCAAAAGTATAAGGAGAAGATATTTTATGGACATCTCATGGACACTGAGTACATTTGAAGTCATCCAGTCTCTACAGAATAACACCTACATGTTCAAAAGGCATTTTGAAAGATGCACTTCTTATCTTAAAACAGCTAAAACAATGACACCACGATATAGGACCATTCTGAACTATGAGCAGTTACTCTTTGCTATTGTGTTCTGCAGGTGACGATGGAGCACTCAGTGACATTAAGAAAGTCAAACCCATTTGACCTATTTTGCCATCGACTCTTCTCTTTCTCTAATGACATGGATTCTAAGAAACAGAATCTCAATAGAAACTGTATGCTTAGGATCCAGTATTTAAAGTGTCGGTCAAAGGATGCAAAGTTGTAGTTATGCAAGATGAGTAAACCTAGATATCTAAGGTGCAGCATGACAACTAGAGGCAAAATACTAAAAAATTCATTAAGAAATGGGTTCGATGTGCTAATTTGCTTGACTACTGTAATTATTTCACTATATATATATTATATATATATATAAAATGTTGTACACCATAACTACACACAATAAAAACAAATTTTAAAAGTTTTTAAAATACACTAAAAGCTTAACATTATCATTCTCATATTTTAAAATTTCTACAAAGTGCTTACTTTGTGCCAAGCACTATGCTAAGTACCATAAACACAAAAAGTGACAGCTCATGACCCTGGCACCAAGTGGATTACAAGTGTCTGGTGCTGCCATCCCCGGTGAGGAGAGACAGTAACTACTGAGCGATAGTAAAGGGTCATGGGGGAGGGCACGGATTAAATGTGCTGCTGCTAGTTCTGCCTGTGATTCATTTAACTGAGTTCATGGGTCTCCCTGTAAACAGAGATAGGAGAGACCACACACACACACACACACACACACACACACACACACACACACACACACACACGTCCTTACTGTACGACTCACATGGAAAGAGTAGGCTGCTTCCAAAATCTACATGTGCCTGGGGCACAGCGTGGGTGAGAGACATCAACACTTTCTGCCAGTGGGTACTGTCATTTGAAGGTGGCTCCTAAAATAGCATTTCCTTGATTCCATAAGAAATGCTAAAAAACGTCTCATTGAAAAAAGATTTAACATGTAGGATTTCTCCTGTAAGGTATAGAAATCTGGTGTCACTTCTCCAAGTTCTTCCAGAAGACTGTTTTATTATATAAAATGTACTGTATATGTGTATTCAAAAATAATTTATTTTGCATCATAAATAGTATCAACATTTTTATTTTATTTCATTCTGGAAACAGAAACTAGACATTCATGCTTTCATTGTAAATACATAGAAAATATATACACTTTCATAACCAGCTCACAATCATATCATGCATGACTGTCTACCAGGCTTTATTTTTCTGAATTTTGCACTTTTTATTTTATTGATACATTTAAGTTATATATGATAACATTCAGAATAGGAGATTTTTACATATATGATGCTTCTTTTTTTCTCAATTCCTCCCTCTCCCCTCCCTCCCTCTTTCCCTCCTTATTTACAAAAGCTTTGTTTCCATTTTTTTCTATTAGCAGAAATGAGGTGAACCCAGTCCAATCCACCTATAAAACCAATTAGAACTAATTTGACTAAAAACTGCTGAGAAAGTAGACACTAAAGTGGGCCAGACATCTCCAAATGAAAGAGCTTTGTAATCAGGATGATCATTTAGCGCAAGGAATATACAGAAGAGGTGGGTTGGGAAATAATTATGCTTAATATATACTTATATATTTACTGTTGTTACATAATCATATCATTATCTTGATATGGATGTGTTTAGTAACTTACTTTAAAATTTAACTGAATTTCTCTGAGTTATTCTTTCTTGCATAGAGAACTGATATCTTGGAATTTACCTAGGTTTTTTTCTGAGTATTAAACAATTTTTGAAATGTCCATCCCGTATGATAATGTATCATATTACTTGCATATTTTAATAGACTTGAAAAAGAAATGTGTAAATTAGAAGATCTACATTACACTTACGATAAAGAATGACAGTGGAATCATATTTATGTAACTATAATAGATTTATATTGCTTACTGGCATGCTCAATTCTAGGACTTACACATTTGCCCACTTTTTAAAAAGTCTTCCTTCTTCTACTTCTTAGCGCTTTCCAAGGAAAAGGAAAGATAAGTGAAAACCAAACAGTTTCAGTACATCAATTTATGGATGGGTGGCAAAATACTTATTTGTTTTAATTCAAAGTTTTGGCTTTTCTTCTTATGAAGCACTGAAATTTTTTAAAATTAGTCTTCATTTTTTGGAATCAATCTAAGTTTTGAGCTGAATCGACATGATTCAATCAAAATCTAACCCTTTCCCATCTCAGGGTTCTGCTCATCAACCCTGACGTGGTAATGTGGTCTGTGTCTCCACGTGCCCTCAGAGCCTCATCCAGTCACAGATGGGTCTTCTCAGAGGCAGGTGGATCTAGACTGTGTGACGCTGGAATTGATTCATGGTAGAAACAAGAACAGCAGAATGAAGGCTGTGAGGCTACTTCCCCTAACTAGTGTGGATTGGATGAAAGAGCCAGAAAGACACTATTCAAGTTCCTGGTTGTTCGGTTCCCTTCAGCTGCCATTAGCAGGCCACTCGGTGGTGGAGCCAGCCAACTGCTCATGGATGGAAACCTCTACAAACTGTGAGCTAAATGCACTTTTCCTCCTTTAACTCAGGGTGTCCAGTATTTTGTCTCAGAAATGAGAAGGTAACTAAGACAATTGTAGGTATTGGGGTAGATGACTATATGCCTGATTTTCTTTTTCTTACTGATAACCCATAAACTTTTTCAGTCTCCCAGAGATAAATCCTTCTAGTCATATTCAGAAGTAAAACAGAAAAAAAAAATCACTTTCAAAAAATCCTTAGAGTAATGTATGAAATTTTAAAAATCCAGAGATCCTGTGTATTCTCAAAAGTTTACAGTATGTTGTAAGTATATATGAATGAGTGTTTTACACTAATAAAACAAAATTGGAGGAGAAAGCAGTAAATTATACGCTTTAAGCAAGAAAGTTAAGAAGTTTGATAAGACTGTGATGTTGAAACTGACCTTGCAGAGGACAAGAATCCCCTCATTTCACAGATGAGGAAACTCAGCCTGACCAAAGGTTAAGTGACTTGCCCAAGGTCAAACAGTTAATAGTGCTAAAGCCTTGACACATTCCAGATCTTCTGAGACAGAAGCTCTTGCCTAAAAGATCAACTAATTCAATCACCTCATAAAGATGAAAAAGAGGGTCCTAGGGCATCTGATGATTTGCCTGAGGTTGCACAATTAGAAGAAAGGAAAAAGTAGCAACCACTTCACCTGCCTCAGAGCTGCGATAATCTGTGAAGAGAGATTACTATCCTCCAAACTGAAAAGATCAGAAAGGAAAATTTTCACAAAATTAGCATGTGAAAGTAGTTAGGTTACCCACATAGTGGGCAATAAGCAGCCACGAAAACAAAGCCAATAAGCAAATGATTAATTCTCCAAATTAATGACTCAGTAACGAACCCCGGCTATCAGTGAAGGTACATGACACACCACGCAGTTCACACACATTTACTTTCTCACTGAGTCATCAAACTTAGCAAATAACATGTGCTCCCTATTTTATAAAGGGAAAACTGAAGATTAGAGGAAAGAATTAATATTTGAACTGATGTCATCCATTTCTAAGAGACTATGCTTTCTTTTTGACCTATCTTGGCATCATTACAAGTTTTTGTTGTATATAAGAGAAATAAAAATACAAAAATTCACTCAAAAATATTTTTTATTATTTAATATTTATTGTCTACATATTGTCTACAAGGTTTGTTTTAAGCTTTGTATATACTAATGTATCACTTAATCATTATACAAACTCCACTGGATAAGTATGTGAGTATTTCACTTACAGAAGAGGAAGCTGAAACATGGAAAGGTTAATTCACTTGTCCCAAAATTTAGCCCATAGTGAGTGGAGCACTGAAGGAAAGCCCTAGAACTCTCCTCAAACCTGTAACCATCACGGCCAGGCTCAGCATGTCGTGTCTCTGCATGTGGGCCACAATCTCCAACCTCAAGAATCTTCCAACCTAGAACTGGGAAGGGAACACCTCCAAAGACACGAACATTGTACACTGAACCCTCTTATTATACATACACATTAATATTATTCATACAAACAGCTGAATTTGATGGAGAGATGACAACTTCCTCTGCCGAAGCACAAAGGACCATGCAGGTCACATGAATGGCCTAGTTTTTCTAGGCACATGATTTAACTACCAGACCTGCACTCATCTGGCCAAGTAGATATACACAAGAGATTTAAAAACATGTCAAATCTAGACCTGGTGGGACACACCTGGAATCTTAGCACTTGGGGGGCTGAGACAGGAGGATTGCTGTGTGAGGCCACCCAAATTAAACAGTGAGTTCATGGCCAGCATTAACTACTTACTAAGACGGTGTCTCAAATAAACAAATAAATAAAGTGCTGAAACACTTTCTTCTTCCTCCAAGTTGCCTCTTTAGAAATGAGCTGTGAAAGTTATCCACCCAAATGCTACCCAGAAACTTTGGTCTTGAAAATTAATCAGGAATAATTTATTGATTCTTAAACTATGGGACAAAGACACCTATTAAAGAAGAAAATGAAAGGAAGGGTAAAACATGTGCATAGCAGGATTGGAACATAAGAGAACGTAAAGTCACATAAAGCACACCTCCTTTATCACTTTAAAAAACAATTATCTCATGCTAAATCTGTTTACTATAATACAGTAAGCAAAACCTGCAAGTAAAATTTTAAGTAAATCTATACTGTTATTATGTTAACCAAAATTGACTGAAAGTATAGGAATTTAGACTAGAAATGGGAAAACTTCCTGATTGACTGGTAAGATCTGAAACTTTATTGAAGGAGTATCTGTAACCTCTTGCAGAAGTTTGGCTCCATCACGCTCTGCCTTAGCCAGCTATCTGGATGCTCTGCTGAACATGGAGCCCTCACCATCCCAGCTAAGGTGCACATTACAGCTTCACACTTAGCCCAAGGAGCAGGTCCTGGACAGCACTGAACCTCTAGGTGACCTAGTTATTTGGTGCAGGTGTCACAGCTGTGGCTTGCTACCTCTCCCCACAAAACACTTAGCAAGGAAGGACTGAAACATGTATCGCTGACCCCTCTCGCATTAGCATATAGTTCCTATCATTCTCCACTGTGTCTCCTCCGAAATTCTTCCCCAAGGTCACCCTTCAACACTTCACTGAGTTCTGTTAGACTAAGTATGTCACTCTACACAGCCTAGATGGGTGGTTAAGGGCCACTTACCAGCTAAGTGGCCCCGGGCTGGTTTAAAATATGCAAAACTCAAGTTTTCTCATCTGTAAAACAAGGTTCATTATAATGCCACTTTCATAAGAGCTCTTGTCAGGATTAAATGATGACTGTGAATTCTACAAAGCACTGTGTGTGGTGTACAGTACGCACTCAATAAACAGGAGCTATCCACGTCAACTCCTGAAGAAGAGGAACCCAAGCACTTCGGTAATGTGTACAATCAAAAGGGAATCTTTTCTAAGCATCCCTCCAACTGGCCCGAAGAAAGGCCACAGCCCTGAGGAAAGGTCACGCCCTACACTCTAAGTTGTGGCAGTTCTGAAGACAAAATGCAAGGTATTTTGTCTTTATATTTGCAAGGCCCTTCCCAGTCTCCTCAGAACCCAGGAGCAGAGGTGGGCAGGGCCCAAACCCCATCTTGCTGGAATACAAACTGCTGATTGGTTTATCTTCTGATTTACATATTAAGTATCTGCTGATGATCTTTGTGAACAACGTTTTAGTTGAAAATAGTTGCTTAGTCCTTAAATCAGAGAAACTATGTCTGTATGACATAGCATCCTAGGTTTCAACTGGAAATACCAAAATTGCACTGAATTTTATGAAACCACCCTCTAACCACTTCCAAAGCATCTGATTTGAAGATCTTTAACATTTACCAGTATCTGGTTATATTTTACAAAACAATTACACTGTGACTAAGATAAACATTTTGGACCACATTAGCCCATGTATTATAAAGAATTGTATGTTGGAATAACCTTCTGTCTTGATACTGCAAACGTTTCCCATGTATGAGCAGGCAGGAAGTACATGGGGTGATTCTTGAGGCTTCCTTTCAGTTCTACTATGAGCTAAAAAGTGTCCTAAAAATGAAGTCTTAAAAAAACAAAAGCACGGCCATACACTGATGCTTTATGGCCGATGCACTTTTCTGGCCCTTACCTCAGATATTTGCACTAGATTTATTTCACTGTGAATAAGTTACTCTCTGTATATTTCCTTAACTCTATCTACACAGTTAAACCCAACTGACCTTTGCTCTTGTTGCTTAGAATTCCTGGAATATTCTCCTATTACTTCCATCTTCATTAAAATCATATCCATTATTTAAGTCCTAGAGTAAATTATTTTTTCTTCCAGGAAGTACTTCCCAATACCCTTGAACAGATGTGCTTCCTCCCTCTGTCCACAGCATTCCATGCTCTGCCGTGACAGTATTTGTTCTAACATGTGAGTGAAGCAGAACAGTTTGGTGATTGCCTTGGCAATGAGTGAATATTCTAATTGCCCTAGTATTTGCCTGCATGTGGTCCTCAGTACTGATATGTTCACAACACACATCACGGAAGACTATGCATTTAAAGTGATGCTTCTGATATTAGTGGAAATGAAAAAAATCCAAATATGCTATTGGTTTTACTATGTATTTATTAAAAATCACTTTACAGTCAAGACACATGAGAATTTCTTTTTAAGGATGTTTACTTTTCCAGTTAGTAAATGTACTGGGATGGTTTTTACTAAAACATAAGCCTGCCAGCTGTTTGTTTGGGTTCCTGAGTTAAATGGTAAAAATACAGACAGCTTTGACTCACAGTGCTCCACTTTAAACAAGGGAATCTGTTCCACATGGAAGTGATTTAATTTTCTTTTTCCTTTAGAAAAAGTTTAAAGTTTTGGTACAATAAGAACATCTCTTCAGAACTTCACAACTTTCATTTTGAGGGCAGATGGTTCCCCCTCACCCACCTGATCTGCGGGAACGTCAAAGAACTCAGGTGACCCAGGAGGGTATAATCCAATGTGACAGCTCCAGGAGAACAGGCTGAAAGACGCATCGGAGCAGGTACCAAGAGAGAGAACTTTCATTCTGAATTCCTGCTTTACCCCTATTTTTCTTTCCAGTTCACCAAAACGCTGTATTTCCTGTCTCCTTGGAAAGACAGCATCACGGGTATGAAAGTTTCACTCGGAGAAAGGCAGGACTCACAGACAAGCAGTTTCCTGCGTACCTTACACTTCCCCGAGACAGACAGGACAGCCAGTGATTCTGCACTTTGGTCTTCTCAGTCCTCAGTAACCCAGCATAAGCTTCTGCTGGCTTTGTACCCGGCTTCCCTTTCCTCAGGATGGCGCATTTACGAGTGCAGCTGTGTGCCCTGTTAATTTCCCTCCACAGCCTTTCTTCTCTCCCTGACACATGCCTCTCGAGCCTGCTCTGGAGTGCTGACTCAGGAGGGACAATAGGAGGCTTTGAGCAGGGCTCAGCCCCAGACCCAGTCAATATTTACTTCGGTTTGAAGCCACTGTTTTAAAGCTCCTTCCAAGCAGAACTCAACAGGGGGGAGTCCCAAGAGGTTTCTAGATTTTATTTTAACAAGAGGGAAGAGAGGTGTAGAAATAGAGTAAATAGATTACTGTCCAAACTACTTCCTCAAAGAAAATAAGGGAGGCTGTTCAACAAAACAGGTTAGACTTTCAATTCCAATTAGCAACTTATAACAAGAAAAACCAATTGTCTTCCAACACTTCAGATTTCAGTCTTAAAACTCCGTATCAGGTCGAGTCCAAGTCCACTCACTGTGAGCCCTGCATATCTCATGAACAGGGAGGGCCCTGACCTTATCACCCACCCAGAGCTTGCCAGTGTTTGCATTTCTTACCCAGAATGGCAGTCAAGGGCTCTATGTGGAGGTAACTCAGGCTCTAGGACTGAACCCTCAGCCAAATCTTGCCTATGATGTCGATGCAGGTGTCCAAATGAAGTTGTAAGTACCAAGCCTCCTGCACTGAGAGTGTCATCTGCTAAGTGCTGGTGAGTGTGACCCATCTTAGAGAAGGGCTGGGAAGGCTGAGGTGTGGTGCTGCAGCAAGGGCCCTGCCCTTCCTTTCCCTTCCTGCAAGGGAAAGCGACTTACTAGGAGAGACCAGAAGAGCCAGGGGGAAGATTGGCTCCACAACTGTATTAGAATCTATGGAGTTTTCCTGTTACTTTACATGATGTTTTGTTGTGATAATGTGGACCCGCTCTGATTATTTCAAAATAAAATCAATTCACCATAAATATTTGTATTTGTCCATTTGATTTAAATATGTTTCTTTAAAAAAAAAAAAAAACATCACTTATTATACAACCCTTGTGGAGATCAGTTTGGAGATTCCTCAAAAAGCTAGGATCGGGGGTCCCATCTGACCCAGCTATCACTTCGCTAGGTATATACACAAAAGAATTAAAAGACTCATATCACAGTAACATATGTGCACCCATGTTTATAGCAGCTCCGTTTGTGATGGCTACATCTTGGAAACAACCCAAATGCCCATCAACTGGAGACTGGCTAAGAAAGTTGTGGTTCTTCTACAGAATGGAGTATTACTCTACCATAAAAAATGATAAATTTGAATCACTTATACTTAAATGGACATACCTTGAGGATATCCTCATAAGTGAAATAAATAGGTCACAGATAGGTAAATATTGCATCTTTTCTCTGGTGTGAGAAAATAAAGATGTAAATAAGTCCTAGAATTGTATGTTATATATTGTGAAATAGAAAATACTCAAAGCAAAATAGGGTAAAGGGGGAAAATAATGAGATTATAACAAAAAAGAAAGGAAACAAAGTTTATGTATATATGGGATGGGAGTGGTAGGGTAGGTACAGCTATGGGAAAAAACAAGAATTAAATTGTGTCATATACTGGTACAAATTCTCATTATTGAGTGCAATCATGATGTGTATATGTAATGTACCAAGAAAGATTTCAATTAAAAAAAATAAACCAAAGGGATAGTTAGTACACACTTTCTAAAATAATGAAGGCTGTGTGAGGCTATTAAATATTTCTATGAGATACCTAAGGAAAGAAATTCATAGTCATCTTCTGATACTATTTGTAAAGCTTACTATTTCATTCAAATCAATAAGAGGACTTTGTTATTTTTTTAAGTAACAAACATGCATTCCACCCACATTTTATAAATTTCTATTAGGACAGAAGCAAATAATCTAAAACTTTGAATAAGAGGAATTGAAGAAGATTTGTATGAAATTTAAAATTCTGGCATAGGACAGCTTATGTATTAAAGGACAATATTCTAATCTTCTGCAAAGAAAAAGTGACACAATTCAATCTTCACAAAGAGATAGGGTGAATTAAGCCATCCCTACCTGAAAAAGTATACGGTAAAAAATAATGCTGTAGGATTGTCCTGTTCTATTATGTTTCTCTACATTCCTCCCATACATCAGAATATGTTCAGCTCTAATTTTTACTATACTATTTACTATATTAATAAGTCAAATCATTAAATGCAATTCATTCCAATCATTTCAACATCCTAAGGAATTACTGAATTGCTGTGCACTCAATTTGACCAATCAACATGCTCTCATGCAAAGAAAATGTGGTGTATGCCTGGTTAAGAGGAGGGCTCTGCCTAGTATTTTCAGTTGCTATACAGGAGTATAAAGAATTCATTTTTAATACAAAGTATCAATAAGTAAGTCATCAAAATTTAAACTTGACTACACTTTGCCAAAAAGAAAACGTGGAACAGGGAAGGGCTTGTCATTATTAATCATTCATGAGACACAGAAGCAAAGTAACATTAAATTACAAAGTTTTAAACTTCAAACAAACTGATAGCAAGCTCATTTCTTTGACAAATCATAACTTCCAATTCAGCAGGACAAAAGAAATCTGCTTTTGTATGAAATTCTAAGAAAACTAGCAAAGATAAGTCCAGTGTCCCATGAGAACAACAATTTGAAGCATTAAACACTAAAACTGTCAGGCAAATCTGCTCTGCAGATTTCAAATAACCTTGGTTTTGATAATACTACACCCCATATTTTTGTTGCCGACCTCAGGTATCATTAAATTTCTGGGCATGGCACCTAAGGATCATTGATCATTTCCCTTACAAATTATGCTTTTGTTTAACCTAAGGGAGTTTGTAGAAGTAAAGCAACATTATAAATAAATAAGTATATGATTGCAATTTTAAAACAATAACAAGCACATCTGCTATGTGCCTAAGTAACTAAATATATGAAATAAAACCTTGTTTGAATAACCACCAGACAGTTCTACAAAATAGCCCTTCGACAGTAATGCAATGCTCAGTTTTCAGGGCATTAAAATGCACTCTTCCTTGATAAATTTTGTTTTCTTTCTCAGCTACTTATTATGATCTAGCTATTATTAAAAGCTATGATCTAGCTATTATCTTCTTAATATCAACATGTGTATAATTAACATGTACTAAGGTTGAAACTCAAATACAAGAGTTCTTAGGCAGACAGGCATGAGAGTCTATGTTCTATTCCTCTGGCAATAAGTTACATAGGACCCGAGGAAAACCCTGGCTGCCTGTAAAGAACAACAATTAATTTGTTTCAACAAGTTCCTCATAGGAAATACAAGCACTTTTTCCAAGAGGATGTTGGTATTCATTAATCTTTCCTTTGAGATGGTGATATCCCATTGTGCTTAAGAACCCTACAGAAGAGAAAATGGTAAAGATGTGACAAATTGAGAAGGGAAAAGAGTATGGAGATTCAAAACTCACTTCTGGGAAAAGGTCTTAGTAGTCTTGTTCCTAAAGTATCACTCCTTACCTGTTGTTACTCTTGTACAAATAAAAACTGGAATGTGAATTTCTTTAAAAGAAAATCCAGTGCAAATGCTTAACTCTTGTCTTTCAGAGACAACACACACTACAAAATAATATAACTTGTCTTTTAAAAAGTCAGTGTTTCCATGATGCTTTGAAAATAAGTTTTTATCTTTAAGAACTTACATATATGCAACTTTCAAGAATATACTGAATTATTAAAATGAGATCCACCTGTACCAAGTCTCTCCCCTTCCCAATCGCTGTTCTTTTTCAGTCTTACTGAGATCTCATTGTCTCTACACTTTTCACAACAGCCTTTTTCTTTCTTTTTTGTACAGGGGATCAAACTCAGGAACTTGCACTTACCAGGTAGGTAAGGAACCAGTGAGCTACATCTCCAGTTTCCTATAAGTTTTACTGTAGTTTTAAAGTCCTTTCCTTTAAATTTTCAGGAGATATTATTATTATTCTCATGTATTTATTAGGATGGAGAAATTAAGGCTCAAACTCACCACTATATATGGTATACTTACTCAACTCTTGCTGAAATGTAACTGAATTAAAGTATAATCCAAGCAGTTTGATAAAGACAACTGATGAATCTTAATTCGTCACACTTTTAACATCACATTGAGTCCTTGCACATTCAACTCAACAAACATTTGAAACTTTATTCCAAACATGTGTCCTTTAAAAAGTCTTAAAACAGAAAGTTGCATGGATTTAATGTTTCTAGGTAGTCAAAATGACCTGTATATGTACAAATTATCACCGTAGCTAAGACTTGAGTTACAACCTATTAATCTAATCACTATTCACAAGAACCTAATTTTAAAAACACTTAAGATACTCATTTTCCTTTTAAAAAAATGAAAGAGCAAAACACTAACTAAAACTTCAGAGTACCTTCTAAACATGCCAATGAACATAAATCATAGGTATATCGATTATATTTTAACTGATTTTATTGGTACATTTCATATGTACATTGTGATAATATTCAATATTGAAGGTTTATACCAGTACATGACATATCTTGATTCTCATTTTTTTCCCCATTCCCCTGCCCTCCCTACAACTCCACACTATAATTTGAACAAAGCCATTTCTGAGAGATATACAAATAATTTCATTTTAATCAATAAAGACACCCTATTCTTATTAACAGTTTTCTAAATACATAGCATATTAGTTCTCTTTTAAGAGCTACTTAAGCTCACCCACAGTCATGAAAGTTTCTTGACTTTCTCAATCTATAAGAATCATAACACTGGAAATCCTGAGAAGGTATATATTTAAGGCTACCTTCCAAAATCATTTATTAATATTATGATGAGCACAAATATAAACCCACAAACAAAAATCATGCCTTGCTTTTATGAACAAACCTCAGCAGCCCGGGAACTAGCAGAAGGAATCAACAACTGGAATCTCACCTTATTAAAAAGCTTCTGCACAGCAAGAGAAACCACCAGAAGAGCAAAAAGACAACCTACAACATGGGGAAAAAAACTGTACCAGCTGTTTCTCAGATCAAAGGGCACTATCCAGAATATATAAAGAATTTAATAAATCAGCCCCCCCAATTCAAAGACCCAATTCAAAAATGGGCATCTGAAATGAACAGACACCTTTTTTTTTAAGGTTTTTTGAGACAAGGTGTCACTTTGTGGTTCAGGCTGACCCTGAGCTCAGCCTCAAACTCACATCACAGCAATCCTCCTGCCTCTGCCTCCCGAGTGCTGGGATTACAGGCGTGAGCCACCATGCCCGGCACTGTGGTATGTGGTACTGGTTGCTGCTGGGCATGAGTCTCCACACCCAGTATGGTATGTGGTTACTGGGGATCGAACCCGGGTCCTTGCGCTTGCAAGACAGGCGCCGGAACCACTGAGCTAAATCCCCGGCCTGAA
>PVIR01002796.1:0-24385 GCA_004026965.1 Petromus typicus
GCATGGAGACTCACACCCAGCAGCAACCAGTACCACATACCACAGTGCCGGGCGTGGTGGCTCACGCCTGTAATCCCAGCACTCGGGAGGCAGAGGCAGGAGGATTGTGATGTGAGTTTGAGGCTGAGCTCAGGGCCAGCCTGAACCACAAAGCGAGACCCTGTCTCAAAAAACCTAAAAAAAAAAAAAAAAAAAAAAATCACACAGAAAAATGTGAACTTCTCATACCATTTTGGTGGTAAGAGTGCTGGATGAAATTTTCCTTGGAAAAGGTAAGGAAATCAACATCACTACATGAATTACTGATACCTTTTCAAATGTATAAACCTAAACAAATAATTCTTAATCTAACATTCTAAAGCATATGTAAGTGCAAGTACATTAGTGGCAAATTAGAAGCTACTGTTTACTTGTGGTTATATACAACACTATTGACTAAAGCAGTCCTATGAGGATAAACAAACATCTTTTGAAAGCATGGAAAAATAGAATATCAATAGATTAAGAAATTTAAAATTTTCTAAATTATTAGACTTAATTATTTTTGACCAGATGAAAGCTTCCATTTATTAATATTTATCGACTAAAACAAATTCAATAAAATAAAGGAAAAAGTACTAACCATGATTACATTTTAGTCTGAAAGTTTATATATTCAGAATTTTATCAACTATTCAGCTAACATTTATTTTCAATGACCTTTATTCACTTTAAACCTTAAAATTTTTGTCTGATTTTGAGCAAACTATGAAAAATGTGTACTCATTAGCTTTGTGTTAATTCATGTTTTGTATTAATTCACGTACTAATTCACCATCAAACACGAGTTCTTTAGCTTTTAATCATGGTTTTTTTCATTCATTTTGATTGTGCCTTGAAAATTTTAGCATTTTAATGTCAATAGAATAAGCTGTTTGAGCATGGACAATGTTGTTTTTGTCATCTTGCAGCTTAGAAAAGACAAACTCCACTTACTCATATCATGGTAGACTGAGGTTGCCTGTTTTGTCAAGAACAAAGGTGGTTTCCGTGGTGACATAATCTCAATTTTCATAAGTTCTTCACAACAATGCTTCCACTGGCCTAAAAAAAGAGAAAGGCAAGCTAGTTTAAAACATAAATGTGAAGGTATATATTTCATTTTTAACAGATATCAATACTATTTTGCTTTGAGAAATAAGAGTGAAATTACAAATAAAGCATGATCTAGAGGAAGCTTAAATAAAAAGCTATCCATAACATAAATTCTGCTAATATCATTCAAAAATAAAGTTCTATGCACAAATATTAAGATCTCTAAGCCATTAGTTACTATTTTGCTCAACAGTCAATTTGCCTTAAAATTTATATTCATGGCCAAAGTTGGGGCAGGTTCTCTCTTTTTAAATATTAAATTAAAACATCTAGTACTCAACACAGCTGAGGTAAATGTCAGCTGAAATATAGTTGCCTAGAAGAAGTAGGAAAGAAACATAAGGAAAAATGAATCTCAAAAATCTGTAATTTGAAAGTCTTAAGAAATAAGATTTTAAAATTTCCTTTAAAATGATTTTCATGATTTTTGAAATCATCTAACCCTATAAAAACACTGTATTTTTGCTTACACCAAAGATTTATTGAAACTTTTACTATAAAGAAAAATCATGCAATAAAATTCTGAGTCTGTTTTAGGAAACACTTTAAGTAAAACCATTAAAAATATGGATTAAGATCAAAGCAATGTGTGGAATGAGGGGTTGCAACTATTAAGCTAAATTTTAAAGTATAGACAGTTTTTCTTTTATTTATGCTTCACTATTTTTTTTTTTTTTTTTTTTTAGGTTTTTTTGAGACAGGGTCTCGCTTTTGTGGTTCAGGCTGGCCCTGAGCTCAGCCTCAAACTCACATCACAATCCTCCTGCCTCTGCCTCCCGAGTGCTGGGATGACAGGCGTGAACCACCACGCCCGGCACTGTGGTATGTGGTACTGGTTGCTGCTGGGCATGAGTCTCCACGCCCAGTATGGTATGTGGTTACCGGGGAATCGAACCCGGGCCCTTGCGCTTGCAAGACAGGCGCCGGAACCACTGAGCTAACTCCCCGGCTGTATGCTTCACTATTTTAACTTTAAAATTTTCAGATTTCTCCTGACTGAATATCAAAATATTTAATTTTTCAAAACTTATTGTGTACTTGCATACTGGATGGCATCTATGCTAGATACTATAGTGTACAAATTAATAAAGAAGTTATTGAGGTCCCCCTTTTATAGGTTATACCAGTACAAAAGTTTTGACACTGACTTATCTTCTATGTATCTCTTCTGCTTCTTATATCTTCAACATCCATATTCAGTATTCAACTTGGTTATTTCCCAAGTCAAATTACCTACTTATTTTTGTTCCTAAATATACTGTGACGGCAAAATGGTAGTATGTGTATAAATTTTAAGACTATTACATGAACTAGTTAAGAAACAAGATTTTTCAATATATGTTACGAGGGTAAGTACAGAATATGATAAAAACTTCAAACTAACTCACATGACAATTCAAAAAGCAAATAAATTCTTGAGAACACGGCTTCAAAGGCTACTCTCTAGAACTTAAATCCAGTAGGATTTAAGATCTGACAATTTATTTCTTCCCCTATTTCCTTTTATAAAAAAATACAATAAAAGGCAAGTTTATTTATTTATTTTTGGTGGCAAAGGGGGGAAAAAGTCCTTAGGAAATGATTTACTATAAACTGGTAAACATTTTTCAGTCACATTCTTAGACAAATTATTATATAGTATTTTCTATATATTAATAGATGAAACCATTTCATTGTTAAACTAGTAGCAGAATACTAATCACATTGAAAATTAGAACATAATGCCACTTTCTTCTACAAATTACGTCAGCTGTACAAATGTGATGCACTTAATGGTCAAAATTTTACAACTGAAACATTTATTTTGCCAGAATGTAAGTTTGTATGCATATGTATACATGATAGCCAGTATGCTAAGGAGAAAACAGAGACCTATATATTTATGGAACTGCTTTATTCTCATTATCTATATACAGAATATGTTTTTCATGGTACTATTTATGTTATAATGTTCTCAGTCTAAATGATTTATTTTGCTAACTTGCTAGTGTAGTTCAGTATTTATATTAAATATTTAGGGAAAAAACACCAAAAACCCTGATACCTGTCCCAAGTATTTAACAAGGTATCTCTGATCTTCCATTTCTATCCACATCTCTATTGGCTTTCCAGAGTAGTGTCATTTCACTTTTAAATGTTTGTTAGCTCTCAGATGTTTCAAATTGCAATTATATCCCCCTTGCCTCCTAACTTCTACCCTTTGTTGTTCTCCAGGCCACACAGGTCTGCTTTAATCAGCGCTCCCCTGTGAATTCTAATTATCTCACCCTCCTGCTTTTCCACTCTTACGTGCGGCCGAAGAGTTGAAATGTGCTCCCCATGTTTGGTCTCACATTATCTTCCTCTACTTTGCTCCATATACCCCATTTCATTTAAAATAATAAGCTACATTTGTCACTAAAAATTTTAAAGTACAAGTTAACATATAGTATACAATAAACAGTTTCATCTTTGATTCTCATCTCTACAAGTAAAGAGTTTTGATATATTTCAAAATTATAATAAAATTTGTACTTTAGAAATTATATAGGGTCAGGGCTTTAGCTCAGTGGTGCTGTGCCTGCCTCAAACAAGGTCCTGAGTTTGATCTCCAATACTGGGGGGAAAAGAATTATAGATTGGCAGTTTTTATCCTTAAAAGTATTTCTTTTTTGTTGTTGTTTTGTTTTGTTTTTTGTTTGTTTTTTGAGACAGGGTCTCACTTTGTGGTTCAGGCTGGCCCTGAGCTCAGCCTCAAACTCACATCACAGCAATCCTCCTGCCTCTGCCTCCCAAGCGCTGGGATTACAGGCATGAGCCACCACGTCCGGCACTGTGGTATGTGGTACTGGTTGCTGCTAGGCATGAGTCTCCATGCCCAGTATTGTATGTGGTTACCGGGGATCGAACCCGGGTCCTTGCACTTGCAAGATAGGCACCAGAACCACTTAGCTAAATCCCCAGCCCCTATCCTTAAAAATATTAAAAACCAAAGAAGCAGAAAGACCTGAGAACCACTTTCTTACTGATAGTACAGACATGTCATAAAATTCTTATCCAACTTCCTACTTTAGCATAAATTATTTCAGATCTTGAAACTGAGACCATCCTCAATAGTAACTGATATCAAGACTACAATATTTTGGCATCATTATCTTCATAAACACTTTCATTTTTATGCACCTAGAAACTAAAAAATATCAGAATCGTTTTAAAAATAATACAACCTTTTGTAAGACAGACTCTCTATATCAGAGTATTTAGGAAAGCAGTTAAATGTGACTGAAAGGAAACAGACAATGTGGTATATTTACACAATGGAGTACTACTCAGTCATGAAGGATAATTTGAATCATCTGTTGGAAAACAGATGCACATTGAGACATGGATTAAGTGAAATAATCAGACATACATGCTTAAATATTTTTCTCTTATGTGAGAAACCCCAAAGCACAGTATAAATGATTTAAAGAGCAAAATAAAGGATGTATAATATAAACTGGAGGGTAAATCTTCTGCAAATGGGAGAGGGATCTAAAGATAGAGGGAAGGTGAAGAATTAAGAAATATTATGTATTTATACTGACTCCTCACAATACATGTAACCATTATGTACTACAAACATGTACTAAAAAAATATTTTAGCCATAAAGGAAGGTATCATTAATGTTATCAATATTAAGACCTGCTAAAACTTTGAAATAAAGAGTATACTATACATTGATAAATATAGAACGAATATTTAAACATTTCTTGAGTGCCTAGGGATGGTAGCTATGGAAAACAAGTCCTGAAGAATCATGACTACACAGAAGGATCCTCCTCTAGTTCAATATCACAAACCAGAAACCCCTTTACGCCTCAGTTTTCCTTTTGTTAGAGCACAGTGAAATAACTTCTAAATTACAGGAAGGTCATGAGAAACAAATGAAGCATCAAGTTTATGGGAGGTAACCAATAAAGTTAGCTGTTTTCTTGCTTCCTTGCTTTCCAATTGTCACTAAAATATCTGATAAAACGATCGATCAGAGGGGGCTAAAAAATTATATTCAGAACGATGGGTAGTAATTAACTCTTTATGGTCTTCCAAAAAACAGAATCACTAAACTGTCTCTAGAATTATTTCTATGAGTTACAGAAATAACTTTACATTGTATGGAAATGGCTCTATTCTGTAATTCTATAGAATATCATTCTACAGACATGATAAATATATTGCTAAGTTTATTGCCAATAAATACAAATAACTGTTTTAAATTAAATACGTAAATTTAAATATTTTCCTATCGGTAAAAGTTTTTCAAATTGAATATGAAAGAATCACATTATACTATCACTACCCTATTTTTGTAATCCATACCATTGGGCAATATTATTGAGATAAAGAAGCCATACGTGAGATTAAAAAAAAAAATATGGGTCATATTCACAGTGACATTATAATGACTTTGGAGTTCTGCATGTTCACAAAAATGAGGCTCCTTCTGAATATTTCAAGATTTTAGGATTGTTATTGTCCTGGAAAAGATTTTGCTCCTCAACGCTTTTCTTATCACTTGAATCAAATACTCCAACATATTGCCCCAATCAGATAAAAACTGGGATTTTGAGAAAATATCATCTGGTTATTTAGAGACCAGAAGAACTAAAATGTAAATAGAAGGGATGCTAGGAATTCACAGGTATACTATATGAGAGACACTCACTGGAAACACATGGGCAGAAAAGGGATTGGGCATCACAGATACACTGCCAATTCTTTTTTAAGTGCATCAAAAATTTTCATCACAAACTTTTAAGGTTAGAATTTTAATATTTAGATTGCTGAGTATAACCTTTTAGGATACATATGTACATTACTAGAAAATCTAAGTATCTACTTACTAAGATCAAAGAAATGTTGCCAGAAAGCTTCCATCCATTTCTGAAGATCGGCTCTACTGTCAACTGCAAAAATATGAGTCAGAGCTTGTCCAGCAAGAGGGTTAATAACAGAGAAATTATGGACTGTTTTGGCATCTTTTTCCATTGCCCGAATTCTGGTTTCCTAAAAATTAAGACAAATATTAGTGTTTTAAAAAAACATCTTTCTCTAATGATCAAAAGTATTTTAATGCTGAGCTACCACATTCACACAAGATGTATAATTATAATCTCATGTTCATCATTTGAAATTTAAAATATGTACTTCTGTGAATTTCAAACTCAACTCTGGAAAATTTTTACAAAGAATGCTTTATATTCAACAAGCTAAGTATAATATATAGCATTTATACTAATTATAAAATTAAAACAAAACCTCTGTTTTGATCGATCTCAATTTAAAGAGTTTTCTGTGTTTCATATACATCTTAAAATTCGCAATAAAACAAGTAGAGCATGTCATAATTATAATGTGTATTGTATAACTATATTTCCAACCCTAATAAAACTGAATCAGTAAGGTATGTTTCTGATTCCAATGTTCATACATATTATAATATTATCAATTAAAATAGTAAAACTATAACTTAATGCTTACTGCAGCAAAACAGGTTTTCCTTAATGACATGTATTTCATATGTAACATTCATTTACAAAGCTAAAGGTTACACTTTTACACAGTTAAAGATCCACAAAGTAATCCTTGTAATACAAGAAAAAAATTACATTCTGACGATAGCACTCCACCACCAATGGCTTAATTCATGTTAATAGTAAACCTTTTTGGATGGTACCAGGCATGACATTGTAAAGGCACTGTTTACACGAACAAAAAAGATATGAATTCCCAAATCATTTCACGCCACATGGTAAACTAGCAACTACATGTAGCTCAGACCATAGAATTTTAAAGAATAAAGTTTGGAATAGAACTATCTATGTTGCAAAGAGAAGGATTTTAGTGCCTGCACAATGATTAGTTTTATGCTGTCTTAGGATAGCACTATCCAGTAGAAACATAATGTGAGCCACATCCAATCTAGTTTAAAATTTTCTAAAAAAAGAAAAGAGTGAAGTTAATTTTAATAGTACACTATATAACTCAACATACCCAAAATATTTACTATGATTATTATTAAATCAATGTAAAAATTTGATATAATCTATATCCTTTCTCATACCGTGTCTTCAAAATCTAGTTTATATTTTACACTTAAGTCTCCATTCAGATTAAATGCCCAAAGCCACTGGGGACAAGGGAGTCTAGAGGAATATGCTTACGTCTCCTAGGTGTGCAGAAAAATATTTGGGTTGGTAGTTACAAAAGCTAACTAGTGTACCTTGACTTAGAACAATTGTCTTATATGTTTTATACGTTATTTGGCTTATTAGTCTAGTTTTCAATCTGTATATATAACAATTAACTTCTAGTCTTATAAAATGAATATAATACTGGAAAAGTAAAAGGGGATGGAAGAGAGAGAAGAAAAAAGAACGGAAATCTGTGCTGTGTACATGTATCCATTTCCTACAATGAATTATGTACTGCAAATATGCACTAATATGAGCTTTAAAAAATTATTTACTTCACTGAGTATGAGGTGAAATTTTATGAACAGTGACAACCAAAATGAATACACATAAAATGATGTTTATGTGAGTATTAGAGAAGCAGCAAGAGGAAGAAAACTATTCTGGGAAAAGTGAGCAAATACAGGCACATTAATACCATGTATGCTACAATTCCTTTCAGAAGGAATTTGTTCTGATAAAAATATCACATAGGAGAAATGCATTCCGCACAAAGCTATCAAAATTGAGTATTCAGAATATCACAAAATGTAAGGAATTGTAACCATGAGGTCATTCTATCCTGTCACCATAGGAATCTAAGAATACTGAGGACTATAATGGGACTTACGGGCAGAATCTTAATTTATCATATACCAGATTTGCTCTACAGTCATAAATCCCTGGCAGTAAACTTTATGAAGCAATTATTTAAATATTTTTAAGTAATTATTTATATAGTACAAAATGCACTATCCTAAACGACATCCTTGCAAGCTGAAAAACACATCTAATTGATCTCCTTTAAAAAACAAAAGTATTCCTTTATTAAATTTGTGTTTCCTTCCACTCAATTTCATTTTAATACAAATTCCTGACTAATTTTTGTATATGGGATGAAAAGAGATTTAACTTTCAAATAAGGAAAATGTGATTTTTGTAGATAAATGTTTGTATTTTTACCAAAATATCATTTCAAATGAAACTGTTATGTGGAAAATGTGATGAGGGAGATCATGTATATCTTTGTAACAAAACAAAATATTCAGATAAATACTACCCACTCCATTAACTCTGGTTACCATAAGAACCATTACATTTTTAAAGATGCAAATGATATGCAGAATTTGAAGTGACTTTTGTATTTTATCACCCAGAATGACTTAACTAAGGGAAACCTCAAACTAAAAATTGTACATCAAAACAAAAATACTTAGAAAAAGTTCATCAGAATGTCAGAAAGTTTACAAACTATTGTTAGTGTAGGCAAATACCAGTAATGATGTTCAGGGCTTCACTTCTCAGAAAAGGAAGTAATTAGAAAACAGGTGCACTTTAGGTTGTTTTCACTATGGACCCACAACAAGTACAGGTGAGGGAGATGCCTCTTCTGAGGAGGTTATGAAGACTGCCAACTGAGAAATTTTCCTTCAGTATTTTTACCACCTAAAATACTGCCTAGCACCCAGTGAGTGGCTGAAAAATATCTGATGAACAAAAAATGACGAAAAGAATCATTTAGATAATAATGATAAAAAGTTTTACATTAATAGACTCTGACCTTAGAAACAGTTTCCCAAACCAGCTGTTTAATGTATAAACATGCTCCAAGACAGAAGTGCTCCATGTGAGACCAGAGTTCATTTTGTCTTTGCTAATCTCAAACTGTTCAGCTGACATGGGAGGTTACATACTCGACTTTCAGTGACTTGGATGGATTTGAGATTATTATGAGATTTAAGAGGTAGCTGGATTTGCTTTAATAAATCAGCACTTAGGGAAGTAAAACCTTTCACTACCAAAATGAAGGAGGTCCCAGAGAAGGCCAAATGAAGTCTACAAAAACATGAGCTGAGGATTCAATTTTGTTACAAAAACAAAACAAACTGACGTTAAATTTTCCTTTTGATTTTTCATTATTTTAATTTAAACCATCCTTTAACCTTCCCATATGTCTGTATAAATGGAAAATTACTAGACACTGGCCCAGGACAGCTTTATACTTTGATTCTCGTTTTACTTTCATTTATATGACCTTGAGTGGACTACTACTAAAGCCAGGTTGTGCTCTCTGAGCACTCTTTCCTATAAAAACGAATCAGTGATTACTACAGGAATGTTTGATTACCAGGCTGGGTATCAGAAATGTACATGATGATTCTGCAACATTTTATTCTCTCCAAAATCAAAGATTATTAGAGTTGTGTCAAAAGGACTCAAGATGCAACCGAAAGAGGATTCCATTATTCAAAAATGGAACAATTAAAGCATCGATAATAATAACAATAATAGTAATGGATTAATACATGACCTGTCTTTAAATTAAATGTATATAGAGGGGATGGGAGTTGTAGGAAGGGCAGGGGAATGAAAAAAAATGAGAATTAAGATGTGTAACATACTGGTACAAAGCCTCAGTGTTGAATGCAATCACAGTGTATATATAAAATGTACCAATAAAATCAACTGAAAAAATTAAATCTATAAATTCAATATATTTAAAAACTAACTCACTGGCCACCTTTGAGGGGGAGTACTAGGCAACCATCTCATTGTTAGGGTAACTGATAAATGTCAAGAATTTATCCTACCTTCTCTGTAAGAATTATATCTCAGAATAACTAAATCAAAGATGTAGATACTCTAATAAAAGAAAGAAAATTCAAATATTAGGAATTCACAATCTCTGAAAAAATAAAGAACTCATCAATTGATATTAACGAATGGAAAGCCATTTTGTAATTCCTCCTGATACATTTATTCTGTAAAATGTATTGTTCCTAACTAATCAATAATATTTTGAATTATTGAATTCTGAATATGATCCAAAAAATGTTAACAACAGCAACAAAAAAAAATCTAAAAATACAGTAAGAAAAGTCCAGATTATGGAGAACCCTGTAAGATGAGTCAGTTTCATCAACAAATTCAGTAAGTGTGAATTGGAGGGCAGGAGGAGCCAACAGATTGAGACTCAAGAAATCTCAAAAATCAGGTGAAATACACAGTGATTATTTGAATCCTCATTCAGAAAACTGGTAAAAAAAATAATGCAACTGAAAAATCTGGACATTGCCTGGATTTTTTCTGACATATTAACTATAAAAAAATCTATAATTTCTTGTTATACAACTGGAATATTTAAAATGAAGTAAGAAAGTCTCTAGGTCTAGAGTAGGACCAATGTGCAAGGGTACAGATGTGTCCATTTATATTTTTTTCTATGAAGGTTTTCCAACACTTATAAAAAATAAAGGTTTTTTTTAAAGGCATGTATGGTGACAGACACTTCTAATTTCAGTACTTTGGGAGGCTCAGGCAGAACTACTCTAAGTTCAAGGTCAGTCAAGGCTAGATAGAGGGTTCAAGGACAGCCTTAACCGCATAGTGAGACCTTACATTGTTTATTTCAAAGAAAAAACAATCAAACAAACCAAAGTCTAGTAGGTGTCTCTTTGTTAACTGTAATGAAGACAGTATTTTCATACTTTCTTCATAAACTTGTAAAGATAAACAGCTTCTCTGACATAGTCTAAGTTCTGCCAATCAGGAATAAAAACTAATAAATGTAGCTGCTTAGAATAAGCTTCAGAGCTTCTGTAGTCTAGTGACAATGAAAGCACATGCCATAGTAAGTGGTAAGGAATATAAAACTATGTACAGCACAGCACAAATTGAATCAAGACTTTTGGTATGGACTGACTTTGATATAATCATACAGGCCCAGGGATTTAGCTCAGTGGATATGACATCTGCCTTGATATAATCATACATTATATATAAAATAAGATATAAACTTCTAAAGAAACAAAGAAAAGTTATTATTGCCATAGTTAATAAGGCTCAGAGAAGACTACATAAACTCATAAAATTCCACGTGCTGCACAATTAACTTTGCTTTCTAGGGTTCACAATAAATATAATAGATAAAATAATTTCAAGAGAATTTAATAAATGTCCAACATACCAAGTAGTGCTATTGATTTGTGTAAGGTAGATTATATTATTAAAATGAATGATGATAGGATCTGAATCAAGAAAAGACTATTGATCTCAAAACCCACATTTCTTTTCCATCCCACTACCACTCCATTGGCAATGGATAAAGCTTTGGCTAATGAAATGCTTTCTACAATGTATAGGAGATTCAGTTAAGCACCCAATATTGAGACTGTCTTGCTCAACAACATTCTTCATGAAGTTTTTTGAAGTTGAAGCAATCACTTTGAAGTAAATCACCCTTTAAATCTGGATTGAAAAGAGAATTGGAGTAGCTTTTAGGCTTTTCTTCCCTTAACGTGACTATTTCTACAGATGGCTCCCGATGAAAATTAATGAACTTAGTCTCACAGGAAATGCCATTTAGAAGAACAAGAATTATAGTTAGAGAACAAATGCTGTGAACAAAGTAACAAAACTATTATATATATACCTTGGCAACTGCAAAATTTATGTTTTCACATGATTTTAAAGTAGCAGTGAACAAAATTATTTTCTAAACCATAAAAGAAAAAGGATGACCAAAAGAACTCTAACTTACATTTTGTTTAATGTTATTACGCTTAAAAAGATTTTAGAGACTCAGCACTGAAAATATACTAAAACTGAGACAAAAACATTTTTCTTAAATTCTACTTGGTGTTTACAGCATATAGCAGAAAATACCAAACTGACATTTCTCAAAGATCTTTTGTTTATTTAAAAATACAAAAACAGCATGTATCCTTTGGAAATTTCCAAAGAAGCTGCCATTGCAACCAAATTAACCATTTCACAAGGTGATTATAAACTATATGAACTGCAAACATGTACAAATAAAATCTTCTTTAAAAAAAGACTATTAAAATATCTACCTTGGATTTTAAAACCAAGTCATTTAAGATACTGAACAGATATAAAATCTAAATTTATCATAATATGAAAGATGGGTCTGGGGGGAGATAAGAAGAGAATACTTCCAACTCCAGTACTGTATTATCAACACTGCTAAAATACCAACACATTACACTATGTGCTTACCAGAAAACTGGTAATAAAGATACTGCATATTTATCCTGCCTTTTCAACAATGACTTAACTCATCCCTAGTTAACAGAGAGTATTTTTTTAACAAAATAATGCCAGGGAATATACGGAGTAGGAAGGAAATATGAGAAAATTACGTGGAATCTCTGATATTATAACCACTTCAGGGGAGGATAACCTTAAATTGCTAAAATTACTATGTGAAAAATTAAGAAAATAATGGTAATCACACAGCAGCAAGGTATCACTTCACTGACTAGTTGTTAATTGTAAAGAGGAAATTCTATGCTGGAAAAATGGCACCACCGGCAATGGGACAACCCGATATCATATGCCAAATTGTTCTAGACTGAAAACAAAAGTTAAGGGCCAAGGATTTAGCTCAGTGGTTCTGGCACCTGCTTTGCAAGTCCAAGGGCCTGGGTTCGATACCTGGTAACCAAATACAACTATGCCAGGCGTGGAGATTTGCACCAACGAGCAATCAGAACCACATACCACAGTGCTGGCCATGGTAGCTCACAACTGTAATCCCAGCACTCAGGAGGCACAGGCAGGAGGATTGCTGTGAGACCAAGGTTGAGCTCAGGGCCAGCCTGAATTACAAAAGTGAAACCCTGTCTCAAAAAAAAAAAAAGAAAAGAAAAGTTAAAAGAACATTTTGGAGACACTGGGATAATTTGAACTGGATTATATATTAAATAAGAAAATTATTAATTTATAATTATTAATTATACTACTACTATGGTTACACACATAAGCAGTCCCTATTTTTAAGAGCTGTTTGTTGAAGTATTCACAGGGATCAGGGTGATAATGTTGAAGTTTTATGTCTACATAGATCAGCAGAAAATATAGACACATATAAAGAGAATAAGCTAATATGACAATATGTTAAAGTTGGTGTTGGCTATATGGGTGACCAGGATGGCTTTATTTTTCAACTGTTCTGTGAATTTGACTCATTTCATAAGTTGAGAAAAATGAATACAAATTAATAGCTCTATTTCTTGACAGTGATAGTGTTTGACACTTTCAAATATGGAAATCAATGACATTAACTATAAAGAAAGGGATCAAAAAATCTAAAGGGACACAGGAACTGAAAAATACAATTTCTACAGTGGAAAAAAAAGGACAGGAAGCAGCACTGAGGAAAATTTAACATGGCAATATTGTAAAGCTAGAAAGTGGAAGACTCTGTCATTAGCTTCAACTTTGAGATCCGCAATTAAATTCTATTGATTTTCTTAACTGCAACTCTTCTCATGTTTAACTTCTAAAATGCTCTTTTGTACATTAGACAAAAATTAGGTACAGTGGGAAGAGATGGTTAATGTATTAGTTTTCAGAATCTAACATGGATCACAATGTCCTGAAGTCTATGACCAAGTCCATGCAAATTACTAGATTAATAATTTTCCTGTGAATATGTAATAGTCAACTGTGGCATAAGCACAGGAATTTCTCAGTTTGTTGATTTTAGTCATCTTAATAATGAAACTGATTGACTAAAGAGTCCCATTAGTCATCTGGCCATCAGCCTTTATTACTACCAGAAAAAAATAAATCAACCAAAAATATAGTCAGGTCAGTCAGACTATATAAACACTGTTATGACTACCCTGGCCATAAATATAGATATACATGATATAACAACAGAGGAGTTTCATTATTAAGTGTTCTCCTAAATTTAAGTGGTTAAGATTCAATACATGCTTGAGTGATCTCTTGGAGGTTTATTGTAGCTTCAAGCTCATTTTACTGCCATTTCTCACTGTTAAAACTGATTCAAGGGCCAGGGAGTTAGCTCAGTGGTTCCGGCGCCTGTCTTGCAAGCGCAAGGACCCGGGTTCGATCCCCGGTAACCACATACCATACTGGGTGTGGAGACTCATGCCCAGCAGCAACCAGTACCACATACCACAGTGCCGGGCGTGGTGGCTCACGCCTGTAATCCCAGCACTGGGGAGGCAGAGGCAGGAGGATTGCTGTGATGTGAGTTTGAGGCTGAGCTCAGGGGCAGCCTGAACCACAAAGCGAGACCCTGTCTCATAAAACCTAAGAAAAAAAAACTGATTCAAGAGTGTGTAAGGATACAAGAAAAAGTCTAATTTTGCCTTCCAAATCAAGTCTAGCAGTATGTCTCTGAGGAAACAGAAAAACAGTCTATGAATTTTATCTCTTTTTCCCTACTTACTAGGAAAACAGTGAGTCACCTAATTTTCCTTACCAGTTTGGCAAGTTGTATCTGATCTCCAAGTCTGTTTCTTCACTTGTAAAACAGAAATAACATACCTGTAAAACAGGAATGTCATCCCTGCTTTTTGAAGGGCTGAGACACATGAGATGAGTAGCTTAAACTGTCTTCAAAGAAAGCAAATGACTTTAAAATTATCATTTGTTTAGTCTACATTTTAATTTAGTTCGTGACTATTCATATTCTGTGGTACAATATGTAAGAAAAAATAAGTAGGATTCCATTTTTACTACCAAGCTATCTAGTTTTTAAAAAAAAAGCAAAAACATGTTAGACATAATCACATATGGGAGAACTCTCGCCAAAAACATTTAATCTGAATCTAGTGAAACAGTCCATATATTCCAAGAGAGAAAACTAGCCAGGACTTTAAAATAAATGTCACTGCCATGAAAGACCCAAACCAAGGCCCAAGGCAGGACACAAAGGACACAATTTAGATAAATGGAGACAGAGACACAGTGGCCAAGGATTCTGCGAAAAACAGTAAGAATTAAAAAAAACCATTATGCGGACAATTAGAGCAATCTGCTCTTTATAACAGATAATATCTCAACAATAAAATTATTTAGCATGGTAATAGTATTATGCTTATGAAGAAACCTGCCCCTGGTTTTAGGAGAAACATGCCGAAACATTCCTGGTGTTAAATTGTTTACAAATAATTCTGAAAAAAAAATTTAGAGAGAAAGCACATGACAAAATGTAAATAGCTGCACATATAGGTAAATGGTATGTAGGCATTTATCATTCTTTTCCAATTTTTTAAAATATTTAAAATTTTCAAAAAAATAAGATTTAGAAAAGAGAAAGAACATATGAATACAATATAAACACTAATAGAAAATATATTAATTTTTCATTAATAAAATTATAATTTCATAAAACTAATTTTGTAAGCCAAAACAAATCCACTACATTATAATACTGAGGAATTAATTTTTCATATTATTTAACAGCCTCACTAATCTCTCTAATAAAACGTGTAAATCGGGGGGATTATAGATAAAAGGTCTCAGTACAAGATATACTTCAGGTAACAAGCAGTACAATAAAATAGATAAAAAATATTCTTCTTGGAAAAGATCATGGCCTAAAGTCAAGTCCTTGTAGATCAGAAGGTTGGTTTTCACATGTTTTCAAGAATATAACTGCAATACGATCTGATGTTTTTATTTAAAAGAAAATCTCAAACACTGTAGAATAAATACAGTTAATCAATGTGATAGTTCATGCTTGACCACCAGCTGTACTACTCCAAAGGCAAGCTTTAGTAAAACAACTAGAAACAAAATGTGGTCCATAGGCAGAAAACATGTATATTGTTCTAGAAATACTATGATTCTGGAATAGAAATACTATAAAAGGCGGGGAAAAAAAATTCTCTAAAAAACACCAAACTTGTACAATACATGAAAATAAATGTAAGATACTCAGATAAAATTCACTAAGTCAGCCTTAAATTCTTCCTACAGAATTTTGGGTGAAAAAATTAATAAATTTCATGAGTTTCCTTTGTATCAAAACTATGAGAAATATTAATAGAGTTAACATTCTTTAGGCACTGAGTACTATTTTTTAAGAGCAGTAAAAGTATTTAACTATTCTTAATGAGCATTAAGGCTTCCTGCCCTATCATATGTTGTGACAACTACTCATCAACTGCATAAGAAATCAGAAGGTGCCTGGGATTTAGTTCAGTGGTTCTGCCACCTGCCTCAAAAGCACAAGATCTGAGTTTGATCCCTGATACCAAAAACAGAAATCAGAAGGTATACTCAGGAATTAAATGGATTCATCTAAGTATTAACTACAAAGAGTATCAATGTAATACAAGTGAAATATTTATATTCATATCATTCTTAGTAAAATATATTTATTAAAAAATGTAAATATATTGTAAATGTGGAGTCACATCCTCTGATTTAAAATCTGTTTACTGGTATGGACTTCTACCTCAAAGGGCTCTTCTTAGCAAATATACAGTATTTCCTATAAAAGGATAAGCTCTGTAATGAAAAAAAAAAGATTAAATTACTTTTAAGACCTACCCTTTTTTGGAAATCCTTTTCTTTATAAAATTGCACCTATAAAAGTACATAGATAAGAACAAACATCATGTAGCATTGTTATCTGTACTTTTAAAATAGCATTTCATTTACCTTATGAATGGGCACTATTAAGGTTGGTTCTACTTTAGCTTCGATTTCTTCTGGACTACAAAAGCAATAGAGTTTACCTCCTCTCAAAACACAATACAGCCTTCTCCAAACAGTCAGACTTTCTATCATTTGCTGGAAAAAAAATCAAGAAGCTATCAATTTTAAATCATTATCACCATTAACTCTAAATTCAATGCAATACTTAAGTTATCAAAGTTAAATTAGATTTTAGAACTTTTAAAATGTAATAAAATTACCCACTAATTTGCTACAGAATAAGGCTACTTGCTCAAAATCCATGAGTAAATTCATATCAGAGAAGAAAAGCTTGGAATTCTCAAAAGCTATTAAGTGAAATGAGGGTAATGATTACCATATGACTTACACACAAATCATAAATCAATGTAGTTTTTATAAAAGCTAGCCTATTAAAAAATTACTGCTTAGAATTACATAGCAATTCATCAAATGACTCATCAAAATTATAAAAATAACTTCCAATGTTGAAAATTTAATTTTCCCTTACTGTTCTCAGAACATTAGAAAATGTTGACTAGCTGGTAGGAATGCAAATTTTCTTTCTCCTAATGGAATCTTTTAGAAAAAGCTATTGATTCATTGAAGCCCACAATTAATTATTTACTGAATATAAATAACTAAGGTTATAAATAAATCAGGAGTAGGATGCACAGAGGCAGCTTCGGAAGCCCAGAGGCTTGAGCAGTGCCAAAAGCTGTCTGCCAGAAGGGCCTTTACATAAAAGGTGAAAGGTGTGGCGCAGCCACGTCACCTTCCACAAGGAGGTCTCTGTTGAGATTACCCAGCTCCTACAGGAGCAGGAGCTTGCACAGGTGGCTCCCGAGCCAGCAAAACTGCACCAGACCCTTCCCCTTTCCACCCTTCTCTCCCTGGCATTCCCAGTGTTGAATAACACTTTAAAGATTAACATTTTAAAAAGGCTTCTTCTCAGTATTCAAATGTCAAACAACTGCTTGGACATTAAGATCTCAATTGGAGCTAAAATTGTAGGATATTTAAAGTCCACTAACCTGCTGATTAAGAAATCCTGCAAATGCATCCTCAGCCATGCAAGCTGGCTGGGCAACTAATCGGCAACACATGTTGCCATATAAGGGAAGCCAAAATGAAGACTCCTCTATTTAAAAAAGAAAGAAATATAATCAAGTTATAAATATATGTTAAATAAGGTCATTATGCATTTTGAAATTTTCTTTTCACAATTTTTTTTACAATATATAAGAATGTATCTTGATTTTACTTTTATATAGAGGTTTACCTACTCAAATACTAACATCATATTTAATGACAAATTCAAATATGAGAAACTAGAGAGTATATGATATTAAACTAGTAAGTTTACTGGCTGAAATAGCCGCGCATGTTTTAATTTTGTTTTATTTTTATTTAATTTGATCTTAAATCAATTAATATTCCTCAAGGAATATAAGTAACCTTATTTAATACAAAAATTCTAATAAAGTGATTTATGCTTGCCAAGTTCTATTTTTGTTGACCATCATTATCAAAATTAGCAAAGTGACCTTCTAAACAAAGTATTATTTCAGCCAACAACTTAAGAAAAATTAATAACCTTTTGGTGTTTTCTCTTCTCTGCTCGTTGTAAGTATACCAACTACAGCCCACAGGGTGAGCTTATGTAAGGGATCAGGAAAGAGCAGTGATGTGCTTGCAATAAATGCGGAGGACAAGCTGGATATGGAGTGTGATGACTGCTTACAGGTCAGACATGTCTGTTCTGTCTGAATCTGAGTGGCCTCACAGGGCACCTGCATCAGCCAAATCCCAGGCCTGATACTCTGCCTCAAGCAGACAGAGAAAGGTGTGTCTCTGGAATAGCAGCCAAAAGTGAGGAATAACCTGGCGTAGGGGTCAGAGACCCAACAGTGTGAAACATCTCCATACGGGGGCTCTTTTGAGGTGTCAGGACCCAAGCAGAATAAAGAAAAGAGGCCCATGTGTTGGCCAGCCAAGCCACAGAAATCGAGGACTGAAAACAGTAGGAAGACACCCAAAAACAAGTGACAGTGTAGTGTGTCAGCACCCTGAATCAGGTGAGAAGGGCAGCCAAAGACCTAGGAGAAATGGTTGATTCTGGTAGGGCAAGTAAAGTACATGATAAGCTGAAATTCTCGGTATGGCATACAGCAAGGAAATGCTCGAAGAATAATATAAAGAATAATACACAGCAGTCATCCGGAACAGGTTCCCATTGGCTGCATTTGGGACAATTTGAACCTCAAATAATAAATGATATTAATAAATAATGCCATTAATATAAATGATATTAATAATATCATTAAATAATTAATGATATAATAAAAATAGAAAATATGAATGTACAATTTTGGAAAATATGAATGCACAATTTGGAAGTTTCATAAGAAATGCATACTTACACAGTTTCAAAGTGCCCAGTACCCACCACAAAATATGTTATTAATTACAAAGTAAAAAACAAAAGAACAATTTTACAGTAGAGAAGTTGGCAGATAGCACCTTAGCCAAGGAATCAAAATGAACACTTCATCAGTATATATTGGGATGAGTTAGAATTATATGCCAATAGGATGGAATGAGAACATACCATCACTGCCCAAGACATATACTGTGAATCTTATTCTTACAAATCTAAATGGAGCTTATCTAAATCTTATTCTTACAAATCTAAATCTGAAATAACTGACTAGTGTCTAAAAATGTTAAAGCCATCAAAGTCAAAGAAAGACTCATAGTGATCCAGACTAATAGAAACTAAAGCCATATGATAATTAAATGCAATGTATGATTCTCCACTAGAGGAATCTTTTCACCATATTATCAGAAAAATGGGCAATACTTGAGTAGGGTCTGAGAATTAGATGATAGTAATTTATTAATTAATATTCATTTCCTGAGTTCAGTAGTCGGAAGGTAGCTGAAAGACTTGATAACAGTTAAGTTTTAAAATATGAGGAATTATTAAGTATCAGGTAAGCAATTTTCTATTATGTATTTTTTGGAGGAAAAAGATCTCAATATGCACCTTGCACATTTTTAAAATCCTTTCAAAAAATCTTTATGACAGTTCCTCAATGTAGTGTCAAAGTGGATCTACATCTTCTGCACCTATATGAAAATACTAAATAATTTATTCTATGTGTCAGATTACAAATAAAATCCATTATATGGGCTTTAGTTAGCACTGGTCCATCCACAAAGGATCATTTCAAATTTTCTCTACATCCCCTTTGGCAGTACTCATAAAATGACTAGCTCCTGTCTATAATTAGTATTTGCCCCAAAATACTTGACGTAGTAACTTTGGAAAACAAGTTTTAATATATAAAAACATAAGATATAAAGATGAATGATATCAGTGAAAGGAAAAAGAACTTAAATGAGAAATGGAAAATACAACAACAAAAGTTTTTTAACAATTCATCCAAATTCCACCAAAGAGTAGTACCCAACAAATTTTCTAGAACTACTCCAACTTTTAATTAATACTTGATTAAAACTGCTATTTTTTTTTTAAGAAACAAAAGGTTGACTAGGAGAAGTAAGTGCATAAATACATACAATAAATTGAAATGCAAACTAAAATAGAGCCACTTCCAAAACAGACAAGACATGAAATAAAAATCCCTATAGAGGGCATGCATCTGAGAAATGTGTGAGAAGTTTATACAGGAAATCTGAGATGTATGAATAGCTTATGTTCTAAATATTTGTAAGTTAGTTGTTTTTAAATTAGAATGCACTTTCTAAAGAAACAAAGACATAAATTATTAGATGCCAAAAACAGTTCAGAACATTTGTGTAACTTAAATATCACATGTGACAGTGCATTTCTCTAATAAAATAAGTTCAGATTTCATGGCAAGTAAAGGAAAATAAGTCCTTTCTAACTGGTTTTTGAAAAAGATACTGGATGCAGAATTCCTTGCTCCACAGCCCTACAATCACATTGCTTCTAACATATGTTTATTTATAGGTTGGGACCACCATGGGAAAAAATAATAGCTTTTCTATACTTCTGATAAAAAGTATTGCATCTTGGCTAGTTATTTCACATACGACTATCAATTTCTCATTTAATAATATCTATCTTAAGACAGGGTTATTATGATGATCAAAAAAGATAATGTGTACATGATATTAACTATCTGCCTGGCACATAATAATAGCTGCTGCTTCTAATTTCATATTCAGGGTTGTCTCACACCTCAAAATAGACCCTTTCCCCTTTTTCATTCTTGCCATTCAGTCCTTGTATAACACATTAAGGAAATAATTACCTGTTCTCTTATCCAACAGAGGTAAAAGGACAAGAAGAAATGAAATAAGAAATTAAAGAGTAGTTTGACTTTTAATTACTTACCGAATTTATCTCATTCATTCATAGTTTCAAACAAGGAACAAAACATAAAAGTTTAAAAGGATGAAACTAGAGAACATCTCAGTGATATGTAAATCAGTGTTCATGATATAATTCCATTATCTGATAAAAGGCATAAAATTTAAAAATCTAGACAAATACAAAGGTTAGGATACTATTTGGGATCAATAAACATGACTAAGAAAATTGAATTATATTTTCAAAAATCTTGTATTTTCTCTTATTTTTCTAGTATTTGGGCATAACTTTAGGAAAATCCATTATATTAACATAAATTTATATTTAATGAACACATTAGGTGACTTTTTCTATAAAATCTTGTTTCACTTTAATACTGTTTTCTTCTTTTTCAAAATATTATCAATTTCAAAAATTTTAATTTACATACACTTCCAGGAATACATCTATTACATAAAAATAAGTAAAAGTCTAGTGTTTAACTTTTTTTTTTTTTTTTGTATGGAATCTACATGTTCCAAAATCAACAGGTTTGGGATTTTATTGCTTTAAGCAAAAGTCTTTTCAGTCTTCAGGATGCATTCACTGTGTTTCTCAGGGACAGTTATACCACATAGTTTCCTTGCTCATTTGGTCACCAAAATTTTCTTGAAGACTCTAGTCTTCTATATCCTTTAGAACACTGAAGGCAACAGAAGTCATAACTTCCAAAACTGATGTTCCCTTTGTGAATATTATTGCTTTCCACTACTTTTCAGCAGCAGAAATTAAAAGAATTGAGTCTGTTATCAGTGATAACACCTACAGTGATGCACAGAAGGGAAGCAGTTGAAGCTGACCTCAGCCACTTGCTGGTTACATGACCTAGTACTCTTCCACCCTCGAAGCTGCACTTTACCATTTATAAAATGTGGTGATAGTAAAATGTGGACTGTACAAAGGTCAGAGCTATCCAGATGGAGAATTAGAATATGAACCCAAGACCGATCACTTCTGTGTACCTGCCATCACTTATCACTTTATTATAATGCCTCCATGTAGCTACATCTCAGTGGACAAGAGTGAAAACTGCTTTAAAAGTGTGTAGAACAGTTTCTGACACAATATAGGCATTCAAGATATGGTATATCTAGAGAAATGACTTAAAAGAGATGACTAAAAATTTTATCAGGTTTTCTGACAAAACTGATAATGCAAATAATGTTATATATTTTGTATTCTGGATGATGACAGGTTACACTATTCAGACCACTTCTCTCACTGAAAACTACTAAAACTGCTAAATAAAATAAATTATCAGCTTTTTTTCCAAAAGAACTAAAAAGGTAACAAGATGATAAAAAATTAAAAGGACAAACTGGAAGACAAAAGGAACCAAAAAGTAAAGTGAGCACAGACTACATTCACACTGAGTAAATTTATCAATCACCACAAATTTGATTTTATTATTTAATGACCCACAGTACCTGCAGCAGAAGAGAAATTAAATCCCTGGGTCTGTGCAATGCAAGCAGCTTTGCTGGAGATTCCTCTTAGAATAAACTGCTGTCCCAAAGGAATTACTAACAAGCTAGTGAGCTAGAAGTACACCAACCCTGCACTAGGGTTTCTGCTGCCTGAGGATTCAGAGCTGCCCAGAGAAACTCAGGCTGGGTTGCTGAATAAGTAGGCATGGAGTGACAGGCCTTCCAGCTGCACTCCAGAAACATCAAGTAAGTTCTAGTTGTAAATTTTCAATCAAATTGACAAGTACACTGTCATCAGATATGTAAGAAGGAATCAAGATCTCATGAGTGAGAACAAGGTAAAAAAATTTGAAAAATTTTAGATATCGAATTAGACATTAACAATAAAATAACACTCACTGTTTAATTAAAGATATAAAATATTAACAGTATATGCAAAGTATAGAAAGTAATATAGCAGACATGAAGAGTCAAATAGAACCAGAAACAAAGACCCTGGTGGGCGGGTTTAGTAAGCAGATCAGACATAGCAGTAGAAAGAATAAAGGAAATGGAAAAAGATGAATCAAAAATATGCAGAGAAGCACCAAAGAGACAAAGAGATGGAAAACAGCTCACAGAGGATCAAAAACATAGAGGATATAATGAGGAAAAACAAACACAAGCTTTAAAAACATGAACGGTAGAGAAAGAGAAAAGAGAATGAAGCAGGGGCTCTCGGAATAGCTGAGTGAGATTTTGTCCAAACTGATGAAACACACCAGTTACCAACTTAAAGAAGTTCAGAGAGTCAAGTCTGTAAGTAAATTTTATACTTCATTATACTACAGTGAAACTTCAGAAAACCAAAGGCAAAAAGAAAATAAAAGATTATCTTCACAGAGATGATTCTGTAACAAATGATTCCCAACCACCAAAAAGAAAATATTGCAACTACACCTTTAATATTCAAAAGCAAAACTTCATTATGCTGTAAAAAATATAGCAAAGTAAAACCATTTTCAGATCAAAAGAATCAAAGACATTTGATACTAAAATAAATGTATAACCTAATGATCATAAAGGAAAATAATCCCCCATACCAAATCCAAGGTATAAGATACAAGTAGTATATAGAAACATGTAGGTAAATTCAAATATTAAAAGTATAAATTATCTTGTGAATACTGAATATATAAGTTATTTCATCTAAATAAATATTAAATGTACACATTATCATGTAAAGTAAATAGCTACTATACAACAAGAAACCATAAGTTAACAAAATAATTTAACAGTTTCTAAAGTCCTTACATTGTCTGAAAAAAGGGGAAAATTATCTTTAAATTTTAGAACTTACTATGATGAATTGTCAGAGATAATTTCTAAATGATGATAAAAGGAATGGATAAGTCAGGGAAACACGAAATGATAAAAGTAATGAATCCTTAAAAAAGAGAAAAACTCCATCAAAAATAGATAGACTACAGATAGTCATGGTAGATACAACACAAGTAATCATGGTAGATATAAACCCAAACACACAGGTAGTATATGATATTGCATATAGAAAGATTAAAAGCCCCAGTAAAAAAGTCATAATTTTCAAATTCAATAAAAACTTTAAAATCCAGCCTAATTCTGTATCGTGGCACTCCTGCCTCTGCCTCTGAGTGCTGGGATTACAGACATGTACATATAATACAGGCATTGTACATTTTTGTCTATTCTTTAACTCAAGCTATCTTTTACATTACAGACCTGCCTCCTCATACTGCATTTGACTGGA
>PVIR01002796.1:24485-52271 GCA_004026965.1 Petromus typicus
ACAGGGTCTCACTTTGTGGTTCAGGCTGGCCCTCAGCTCAGCCTCAAACTCACATCACAATCCTCCTGCCTCTGCCTCCCGAGTGCTGGGATTACAGGCGTGAGCCACCACGCCCGGCACTGTGGTATGTGGTACTGGTTGCTGCTGGGTGTGGGTCTCCACACCCAGTATTGTTATGTGGTTACCGGGGAATCGAAACCCGGGTCCTTGCGCTTGCAAGACAGGCGCCAGAACCACTGAGCTAACTCCCCGGCCCCTTGACTGGATCTTTAATATAAAAGATAGCTTAAGTTAAAGAATAGACAAAAATATACAGTGCCTGAATTATATGCACATGCTTGTAATCCCAGCACTCAGAAGGCAAAGGCAGGAGGATCGTCATGAGTTTGAGGACAGTCTTAAACTACACAGTGAATCAAGGCCAGTGTGAGCTACATAGTGAGACTGTCTCAAAAAACAAAATGAAACAAAACAAAACAAAGAATAGAAAAAGTTTACAATCTTAACAGGAGACTTTATCACACCTCTTGAAGAAATGCAGATAGAATACTACAATTACTTTCCCTAACAAATGATTAGCATCCACAGACCACACTAGTAAATAACAAAATTCAAACAACTAGCATCCATAGACCACACCAGTAAATAATAAAACTGAGAAAGCGATTATAAGAATGAGAATTAAAAGTAAAAGGAATAGAGGTACAAAAAGTCAGCATCAGGAAAGGAAAAACAGTACTGCAGATACTGCAGAAATTCAGTAGATATAAAGATACAATGGAGAAGTTAAGGCTTATAGACTTCAAACTTACATCAAAAGGAAATTTATCTATGAATATATAACTTCCTGAAACTGACCTAAGAAATAGGAAGCCTGAAGAATCCTGCAGCTATCAAAAATAATTGAATCAATATAAGAGAGAGTAATATAATCACACAATATAATACTATATGTAATAAAATACATATAAGCTGAATGGTGAACAAAAATCAAATCATTAGAAAGGTTTCCTATGATATGATTCCATATATAAAGTTCAAATCATGTAAAACTAAACCATATTATTCAGGGAAGGACACAAAGTAGCAAAACCATAAATAGAAGCAAATACTATAAAAGTTCCCAAATAATTAAAGGAAAGTGGCCCTGGCAATGTTCCATTTCTTGACAAGGAGGTGATTATGCAGATATTCATTGCATAATTATTTCTTAAGCTGTACATTTACATTTCATAAATTTTTCTCTATTTTCAATGCGTTTTTATTATGAATTTTTAAAAATATGCAAAATCACCAATCCCACTAGTACAGAGCCACCAATTATTACAACAGTAAGTATAAAACGGTACATTTACTATAATTTTTATATATTTCTCTTTAGGAAATGAACAAGAATACATAATTCATACATGTTTCCAAACTGAGTTATCAATATTACTCAATATTTTTCATCGCAAATAAACTAATCTGGCAAAGTCCCCATACCAAGTTTTATAAGCCATGAGCTCCCAACCTCCTTTCCCACTTTGTCATACAACCTTTGGGAAAAACTGCACTTACAATTACTCAGAAAGAAAAGACTTACGATAAATATAGTTCTACCCTCAGCTGTATCTCCTGGCTCTTGCTGACAGAAAGATTGGTTCCTTGATTTCACATTTAAAAATGGGACTGCTCTTTGATTTCCAGTTAGAGAAATGAGGAAGTCAATTTGAAGTCAAAGATAAGGACTCAAAATACACAAAACCTATCTATCTCAGTAAATTAACTTTATAAACAAATCTCAGCATAGGAAAATGGACTTTCTTTATTTGGGAAAAAGGGATAAAAACATTTGAAGAAACCCAGGGAATCATTCATGTTTGTATTATTTCAACCAATATCTACTTCAAGGGAACATATTAAAATTGGAAAGTTACTGTTACCATCACATATAAACTGGCATGATGTATGTAATAAATAAGATATATAATGTACTTACCATTTCCATTAATGAACAGATTATGAGTCTTGAAGCTATCCTCAGCACTTTCCAAGGTTAGGGTAGTATGAGCTAGTAAATGATACTTTGCTACACTGACAGTGAGAAAGAAGACATGTATTAAGTATTTTTGTATGCTCTCTGTTACTGAAAATATTTAGATATTCAACAACAAAATAATAAACAACCTGGTTAAAAATTGGGCAAAGGACTTGAACAGACATTTCTCCAAAAATATATACGACCAATAAAAACATTACTAATAATTTGAAATGCAAATCAAAGCACAATAAAACACTGCTTCACACCAGCAATGATGGCTTTTAGTAGAAAGAAAAAAATCTAAAACCAGAAAACAAGCAAACAAAAAACAGAAAATAGGAATGTGGAGAAAAAAGAGCCTCTGTACATTACTAGTAAGAATGAAAAATAATGCAGCTGCTGTGAACTGCATGATGGTTCCTCAAAAAATTAAAAATAAAATTACAGTATGCTCCCTCATAGACATACAAAAGAAAAGAAGCAGGGACTAGAATAAATATGTGTCCTCATGTTCACAGGTAGGAAAACCTAAGTATCTGTCCAGAGATGAATGAATAAACAAGAAGTTTCAAATACACGTATATAGTATCTATACACAAACACATTTCTTCCTCACTAATAGTGGTGCAAAACATCATTTGTAGGGAAGCCAAGGAAGGTGTTTGAGGAGCGTACTTCAAAAATCCAAATATCTGGTGATAAATTTCACATCCTGGCACTCTGTGGTGATAAAAAGTGCATTTCTGCTCAGTAACAACTGTATTTCTGTGCTAGTAATCTTAATTTTATTCCATGATTTCCATGGTTTTATTATTTATTTTCTAAGACAATACAATCTCAAAGCATCAAAGAGAATGTTAAAGACACAGACAGACTGTGAGAAGATATTGAGGGAAATGTACTGTTTTTTCTTTTGCGGGCGATTGTTTTGTTTTTTGAGATAGTGTCTCACTTTGTAAAGCAAGCTGGACTTGAACTCACTATGTAGCCCAGGACGGCTTTGAACTTGCAATAATCATCTTGCTTCAGCCTCCTAAGTGTTGGGATTACAGGCATGTGCCACCACACACACCTGGAAATTTTTATTAAATATGCCAGGTAGTATGCTTCATAAAACTTTATGTCACTTATTAACATTTTACTGATTCTTTTTTCCCAGTAATAGGGGTTGAGCCCAGGGGCCTGGCATGCTAGGCAAGCACTCTACTACTGAGCTACATCAGCCTTTTTAATTTTTTAAATTTTGAGACAGGGGGCCAGGGATATAGCTCAGTGGTGCCGGTGCCTGTCTTGCAAGCACAAGGGCCCGGGGTTCAATCTCTGGTAACCACATAACAACACTGGGCGTGGAGACTCACCCCAGCAGCAATCAGTACCACATACCACAGTGCCGGGCGTGGTAGCTCACGCCTGTAATCCCAGCACTCGGGAGACAGAGGCAGGAGGATTACTGTGATGTGAGTTTGAGGCTGAGCTCAGGGCCAGCCTGAACCACAAAGCACCCTGTCTCAAAAAACCTTAAAAAAAAAATTTTTTTTTTGACACAGGGTCTTACTAGCTAAATTTTCCAGTTGTCTTGAACTTGCAACACTCCTGCCTCAATTTTCTCAGTAGGATTACAGGGGTATATCATCATGTGGAGCCTAATAAAATCTTTGTAATGAAATATGCATGCATTTAGTAAGCATGAATGTGTACAATAAAGGCATATGCCACAGAATGTTACTTCCTTGGAGAATGAATGTCTCTTGGTTTTTGGTAGATATCCTTCAATACACAAATGTTTTGCATCAATGTTTTTATAAAGAATGTGTACTTCTGACTCCAAATCTCAACCTGACCTTTTACAAAAACAATGCATGACACAATTTCAAGTTACCTTCTAAACAATTGATATAGTCAGACATAAATAGTATAGACTTCTGGAAAAAATTCACTAGGTATAATCAAATCACCACTGTTGCTAGATCCAAGAGAGGGGCTAGCCCTTACTTAGTGTGGGCTACTCTCTATTTTTAGTAATTTACCCTGAACAAGTTTCTACAGAGCCTTTCAAAAATAATTACTTTTTTTTTTGCCTAATATCTATACAATTAGTACCTCCAAAGTTGAGGAATTATTCTTTTTATATACTTTTCATTAGCGCATGTATGCAATACCTTGTTGTTACATTAGCTTTGGGGAACTGGTATATAAAGTTCAGGAATTATTAAAGGAAATTGGAGAAAGAATCAAAGTAATTCACTCCAAGTGCCAATTAGTAGTATTAATTGTATGGTTACCAAGGTGCAATACATTAAATATTATCCAACATGTTAATTTGTCACTGATATATGTAGCCTTACAGAACTACATTTTAGAAAACAGATAAGTGTTTTAAATTGACAAAACATTATTTTTCCAACATAATATAATCGGAAACAGATTCTCTACTAGCATTTGAGAGCCAAGTGTGTTGCTTTTCAGGAAAAGATTATTGACACTAGGTAGAACTGCCTGCATTTGCTAGGTACTGTTGGGCATCTAGTCCACAATGAAAAACAAAATAGGGGTTAAGAACCCTCTTAGCAGTCAGAAAAACAAACACAGTATACCAGGTCTATAAGGCCTTACTATGGTAATGGGACTAAGGTGTTAGAAGAGTGTTACTTCACTCAAAGCCAGCCTGAATTGCATGGTGAGACCTTGTCACAAACAAAAGACCCCACAAAACCCCAGATCGACTCAGTGTGAATATTAGACATGAAAGAAATGACAGTCAAGAATATTTTCAAGTCTTTTCCTCTAAACAACTAGAAATTTCTATTAATTGCAATGAGAGAAATTGAGAGAGGAATGGGCATGGGAAGAAAAAAATCAATTTTAGGCAAGTATAGTAGATTCTCCATTATGACTCAATTCATTCTCAAGGGCTGGTTGTAACTCAAGTCAGTCAAGCAAAAGCTCAAGTTTTTCTACACAGCCTTCAGTCTCTCTTCTGCATATAAGCAGATCTCAGTGCCCTTAGACAGACATTGGCCTAGGATTTCTCAATTAACCCCACAGGAAAGAATTTCGTAATATTCCTCCCTGAACTCTTTCAGGGTTAAATCTATATCCGAAACTATCTGAAAGCACTAGCTGCTGGTATTCAGGCCATAATTCAAGACTTTGTTCATAAGTTAAAACCAAATCTAGTTATAACTCAAGCTCTTATATGTCAGACCAGTCATAACTCGAGGGTCCACCGTAACGTTGATATTTTAAGATGCAATACTGAATAGGCAGCTGGGCATGTGAACCTGAAGACAGGAGAAGAGTAGGTATTGGAGATATAAATTTGGATATATAGATGAAATTCAGTGGAGAAAATAAAGTCCACTGGTCAAGTATTCTATTACTTTATCATTTCAACTTAAGTTAAAGAGCAATGATTAAAGGAGATATACAAAGAACCATCACTAATGTAGAAGAACGAGAAAGTGGTATTCTAGAAGACAAGCAAAAACAAGTTATTTAATTGAAAAAGGTATTCATCCAAAAGATTCCAAAACAAGAACACCAACAACTATCCATCAAGATGAGTTAAAATGTACATCCTGTTGACCTTGACAACAGTAGTTTCTGTAGAATGTTACAGAGGTAACATAATGAAAGTCAACTGAAACAGTCCAAGAGAGGACAGAAGAGGAAGAGGCAGGAATACAAACAACTATTTTTCTGTAAAGGAAAACTATCAAGAGAAAGTTATTTCAGTATGTTCCTATACTTGTGGGAATGGTATAGTAGAAGAAAAGTTGATGATGCAGAAGAGAGGGGCAAATATTCCGAAGACTACTTCTGAGTAATTAAGAAAATAAGATCTGGTGCACAAGTAGATGGGATCCAGATCCAAAGGTAGTTCACAAGGAAGGAAACAGCAGAGATGGACATGCCAGTAGACTGGTACATTTGGTGACAAAGGAAATTAAAGTTCTCTTCTGATTACTTCAAGAATGTCAGAAAGTCACTGGCTATGAAGGAGGCCTGTACAAGGAATTATCAGAGGTTAGAAAAGAGGAAAACATGAAATATCTTTGAAAGAGATGAAGCTGAAGGTTGTGGAAACAACTGAATTGCTAATCCATGCTGAGGTTCTCCCTCAAGGTTAGTTTTTGCCTCTCAAGTGAATTCAGAGCCGATGACTTTTTCTCCAGCTTTTCTAAGGAAAAAGGTCCTTTTCAAGGAAAATGGAACAAAAGGAAAGAGGTGCTAGGAAAGAATAAAATGATATACTTCGAGAAGAAGTACTGAAGGCAGAACCAATGAATGTAGTTGGTGGTGAAGAGACTAGGATATCTATTATAAAGATTCCAGAAGGTATGCAATAATTATTAACAACAAGACTGAGGAATAATCACAGGATAGACAGATGAGAGCTCAGCATCAGTGGAAGCAAGAAGATGGGAAACAAACAGGTCACGGTAATAGTCTCTATGTACATTAAGTTTAGCAAGAAAAATATTTGAAATGGAATGAGAGAAAGGAGAATGAAAAAAAGAAAAACTTGAATTTTGTTTGCAGGAGCGATGCTATAAATTATTCTCCTTGTAACCAAAACCATTTGAGTAGTCTTCATTTCAGGAGGTCATTTCAATATACACAGAATATGAAATATTGCTATTAATGTACACATGAAAAAACTTTGCTACAAACTCTGCATTTGCACTTAAACATTGGAGAGGTAGCGTCAGAATGAGCTAAAATTATGCAATGACCAAACTGCCTGTCTACGTTATTTCTGCTCTCATTAAGTGATGATTTTTACTAACACAACACAACTGCCTCAAGGTACACATGTAGTACATTAACTATTTCATATACATAACACATCTGAAAATAACAATATAAAAGTTATTCATGACCTTGTCTAAGAATGATTAAGTTAGGATATAACTAAGTAATAGGTGGGATAGCCATTTAAAGTCTCTGCAAATAACTCCTGAGAAGAGATGTGTGAACAGTATAATTAGGAATATCTAAATATCTCTTAAGAGCTGGGTATTTAAAAACTTGGAAAGAAAATATTAGCTCAAAATTCTAAAAATATTTGGTTGACAGTGCTTGAACTATAAATATCTACTTTTCTAGATTCTGTATCTTAAATTATAACACTATTCCAATGAAATAGTTAATAAAGTTAAGTGGAAGTAGGACAAAACCTCACCTATGAATCCATGATATGCAAAAATATTATGATGCCACAAATATACATGGGCAGTTCAATACATTTTGATAAGCAATACAGTATCTTTTTTTTAAGTTCAAATAACTCCTTTAGGTAGGCAGGACAGATATTCTGGTCCACACTTGCAGATGAAGAAAATGAAGTTCAGAGAATGTAACTGACTTGCCTACAGCTATAACAGGGCCTCAGTGCCATACTGGCTGTAAGCCTTAAAAAATAAGTTGTAAATTAAGGTATCTTCAATAAAACAAATACATAGTGACCATGTTTTAAGATACTGTAAGAATTTTGAATGCAGCAATCACGACATAAATATTCAACATACTATGTTGAATTTTACTATACATTCATATGTCATGAATGTACATGACATAACTGTTGAAAAATCATTTCAAACATAATCAAATGAATAAATTCATCAATTATATACAGAAGTTAAGTTTAGTTATATTTTAAAAATACATTAGTATTCTTACAACTTTATCATCTCTACATTATCATCTCTACATCTTTTACAAAACTGTTCCTAAATAATCCATTTATTCTAGATAAATGTAGAGACTTTATGACTTTCACCTAATTTAAAACATAATATATGGCTTATTTTTTTAAATTCAGCAAATCACTTTTGAAGTTAAAAAAATCACCCAATTTTATCAGTTTTCACAAAATCATTTTTAAAAAGATGTATGTACAATCTCAACAATGTCCCCTTTCACCTTATTTTACATTGAGCATTTTCTATTTCACAATATATAGATTGTAACAAAAAAGTAAGGAAACAAATTTTATATATATGGGGGGGTGGTAGGGTGGGTGGGGCTATGGGAAAAAATGAGAATTAAGTTGTGTCTTATACTGGTACAAATCCCCATTATAGAGTGCAATCATGATGTGTATATTTAATGTACCAATAAAGATAATAAAAAAAAAGAAAAAGAAAAATATTCTAAAATGGAAAAAAAAAAAAAAAAAGATGTATGTACACACAATTAAGACTAATGTACCAAATAGCTATCAAGGAGCATACAGTACTTAAGACAGCTATTCAAAGCACTGGGAAATTTTCATTAAAGGAATTTCAGTGAGCTAAATTCCACAAATAAAGTGAATAATCACATCAGGAAGCATACTAAATATTACCAAAAATGTTCACTGTCTTCTTTCAAATCCAATAATACTTTATGATATTTCAAGTTACTTCATTTTTAAACCATTACTAATCACAGTATCATTGCTACCAAAACCAACAATGACTTCACTTCTAAAACATTTTTTGTCAGGATAACATTTTCTTTCTAAAACATTACACTCATTCCTTTCAGCCAACCCTAATGTTGAGTTTCTAAGAGTTTAATCAAGCTACATTTTTTCTACAAAGGACAATTGTTAAAACATGTTGCTGCCTGGGGGTAGTATAAAAAATAAAAAACTACTTAAATAGTACCCTGGAAAAAAAAGTAATCTTGTCAAGAAAAACAGCTACATTTTGTTTCATGTCACAGTCACATTCCTAGAGAAGATATATACTGTTTCATATATGCCCTTTTTGGTTAAAAACTAAAACCTGTAGCAGAAGTCTTTAACACTGAATTAGATCATCATTAAATAAATAAAATTCATCACTAATGCTTTCTGAATACTAATATAATTCTCAAACTTCTACCATGGTGTTATAGTGGATAGTTTAGAACATATCAGGTAAAGTGGTTCTGAACTATGACTGCAATCCATGTATTCTACATACAAAAGAAATATTCTACATACAAAAGAATAGAAAACTGGTGTTGTGAGGATATAATTTGGTGAAGTTATATAAAAGGTACGATCATACCTTTTGTCCAACTTTCATGGTGTAAAATAAACAAAGGGCATGCAAGTTTTATAAGAAATCCTAATAATAAAGAAAATTGGCATTTGAATTCAGGGATGCATCAAGCAGAATGATGAATCTAAATAGAGGAAAGAAAACCTCAAAAAACAAAATGCCATCCCTACTAAAAAGAATTTAATACCCAATAATGTTATTCTCAAGAATACAAGTTGTTATATAATTTAAATTATCTTCTTCCAAGAAATTATAAGTATGGTTTTAAATGGAAAAAGAGTCAACATTTTTCAGCCAAGTTTATAAATTGCAATACTTCAGCATAGATTTAAGAAATGGCTTAGAAAAAAGCACTGGTCTGGGAAGAGTGGAAACAGTAACAATGATAAGAACTGTATTTATTAAATACTTACTTTATACCAAATCCATCAATTATCTTATTGAACCTCATAAAGATCCTATAGAGTTAGATATTATTGTATTTCAACCAGTATTTTCATTTTATAAGGTAAAAAAATAAAAGGCCTCAGAAAGTACATTAATCAGTCTGTGTTACACAAGTAAAAAGTGATGCTGGTCACAAAAGTTTTAAATTGGCAACTCCATTCATTGTCTTTCCATGCTCCAGTAGAGAAGAAACCAGAAACTTCTCTAAGGAGCTTTCAACAAAGAAATGGTTGCATCTAAGCATCTTTACCTTTCACTGGAGAAAAACTGAGGCCCAAGAGAATGTCCTGTGTCCAGGTTACACTCTTATTGGACAAGAGGCAGTAATGGTCCTGCTATTTCTTAAAGAAGTTTTGCTCCTTAAAAACTTTTAAACTATTTAACTAGGAAATTATTTCTAAGGTATCTGTCAGTTCTAAAAGCTGTATTTCAACCTAGAAAAATTATCTAATCATCAAAAAAAAAAAATAGTCCATTTTGTACATGCCAGCAAATCCTTGGTAGAATCTTAATGTAAAATAGTTTTTAAGATAATCTTGGATCTCAAGGAAGAAAATAAAGTTTTCCCCTAAAATGACATTTTTATTAGACATCCTCTATGACTGACTTTCAGACTGTGAACTGAAACCTATTCATGGATCACCAAATCAGTTTAATGATTCACAAATATCATTTTTTAAAATTAAAAATTAGAATAAAAAACCCTAATAATTATAATAGTAAAGATTAAACACTGCTGCAGACATCTACCTGTTTTTGTAGCTGTGCATTCGGTAATGCTGTGAAATATATTTCTTAGAAGGAGTCTCCATCAAAACAGAAAAAAGCCACTATGCTTCAATGCATATATACATTTCATATTTACTACATCTGACATGCAAGGAGCTATTTAATTACAGTTTAGTGGTTGATGTTACAAGATTTACAACTAAAACACTTCATTTTTTGTATGATAGTAAAAATTACTGACATGTGAAGGGCCCATTCTACTAGACATGTAAAGAAATTTCAGGAATGCAGCCTGATAAGTGGTTTCCCAGCGAAATATAAATATAAAACTGTGATGAAGCAAACATAATATTTAAAGAAGATATCTGAGAAAAATCAAGGCTCTCATAGAAATGGTGTTTTGAACAAGTTTCGGCAGAAAAATACCAGATTAATACAGGGCATCCTATTCTGTCCGAGAGCAAAAAAAATATTGAAGATTAGGCTGTACCAAAGGCACGATCAACTTGAAGGTTTTCTTCATCAGAGATGGGACAAAGCATCAGAATAACCATAACAGAACAAGATACAAATATATAAAAATTTAAGAATTCATATAAAACAACATTGTTTACCTCCACAGTTGCTAGGACATCAACTAATTTTATTGTAAAATGTGATCATAATAAGAATCAATGATGGTGTATATCTGTAATCCCAGCATTTTGGGAGGCTGAGACAGGAGGACTACAAGTCAGAACAGCCCGGGCAACATGATAACTCAGTGAGATTCTGTTTGTTTTTTTAAAGGAGGGGGGACATATTTTGCATCTTAATGCAAAGACCCTATGTGCAACCCCATTACTAGAAAACAAAAGATTCAAGTATGCTTCCACCAATTGTATCCCATTTGTGTCCAGTGAGTTTGTCTGGTATAAGAAGAAAATTCAGGAGCCATCAAATTACAGTCCTGAATGAAATAAAAAATGAGCAGCAACAGCTGCTAAAAGCATTAAATAAAAGATTGATAGGGAACTTTATTATGGATGGATCAGGATGGTAACATCTAAATCTAAAAGTAGGACAAAGCCTTTTAATGGAAGACAGTAAGAGATACATTTACTAATGAGTATTACTGCCCTACAACAGTCCAATCTAAGAATTCTTTGGATTTAATAAGAAATACAGAGAACAGAAAAACAATTTTAAAATACCACAAAGATATATTCAGATTCAAAATATACACAGTCGATTAAGAGAAACTTTGAAGACTTAGTTAGATATAACACTGTAGACCTTTCTTTGATTCTAATTTGAACAAACAAATCAAAGGGGACTTTGAGGACTGGTGCATTTTGAATCTTCGATAGATATTATATTAAAAATTTGTATTTACTGTTAGTTTTGATAATGATATTAATTTAAAAATGATTTAAAAATTTAAACTCTGAAATAAATAGAATAGAAATAAATAGAATAGAAATCCATTTAGTAAACTGATACACAGCAAATACTTTTCCATACGTTTCAAAGAAAACCATTTTATCAATATGACAGTTATTGGAATTTCAAACTACTAAAAAAACTGTCACTTGACTTCCTCTCTTCACAGAAAGATTTAAGAACACTTCAGCTGAGTAAATGTCAGACAACCATTTCTGCTCCAAGATGTTTTTCCATTTAAAATGTAAACATGTATTCCATATCCATAATACTTTGAAATAGCACAAAAGTATAATTGTGTCACCATAAAATTATATTATGAAACTTACGAAACAGTAGAACTGAAGAACAAGCATGTTTCCTGATTCTCATCTTGAAGCACTGAGTTTATTTTCTTTCCTGTAGCTTTACTTATAGAGGTCTTCAGTTTCTTAGCTAGCTTTTTTGGTGTGTTGGTTATGGAAGACTCTTCTGCACAGCAACTATACACTTCCACCTTTATTTTAAAGTCTGGCGCTGCTTCATTACTAAAAACAAGGATATTTTGTGAGGTTAAAAATTTAACTCAGTACAAAATAAAATTACAAAGTCCTCTGATGCTTTCATAACATTCAACATTGGCATTTAAAATATGATACAGAAATTCTGTTTACTTAGTATCTAAATGGCATAAGAGTCTCACTACAACGTTCAGAGCTATCGGCTTCTAAACTAAGACAACTTTAAACTCACATATGTAGGTATGTGACTTAAAGAAACAGAATAAAACACTTTAGTCATTTTTTGTCAGTGCCATTTTCCTTTAACAGTCCCTTAATACTGCTATTTTTGAAGGTCTCTACATTACATATGTAATTTCCTGGCATGACTGCTTGAAAACAAAATCTAACCTTTAGTATTCATTTCTTCTTAAAGTTACTACAGTCAATCCACCACTGTGTTTCCCTTCATACCACTTTTGTACCTAATAACTATAAACAATATTTTTGCTATTTGGTTATATAGAGAAAAAAAAAAACCATGAAACCAATATATAGTTCAAAGCATGAACTCCTGGAGGGCAAGTGCTATCACTGTAATCTTTGTATTTTTAGCCTAGCATTGTGCCTGAAACTAAAAGGTACTTGATGCATATCTATTAAACCAAAATGAAGAAATGTGACTGTAGGAGATGCTGAGATTGGCTTTACTCTTTTTCAGTAGATAAACCAGCATAAAAGACTGTGGCAATGTGACAAACAATGCATGTAAGACTGTAAAAGGAGTCTAGCAAGAGCAGATGCTGCCAACAGACAGAACATTCATCAGCCTCAGAGATATTAAAAATGCAACATAGACTTTTAAAGATTTAAAAGGCAAATCTTTAGGTTTGGTAAATCCAAGGAATAACTTCCAGATATTTTTATAGTTTATTATTTGGCAGCTTCTAAGCATACAATATTCCTGGTAATGACTAACAAATGTCAATATTTAGAGGGAAACCAGAGATTCATAAATATTGAGTACTTATTAAAAACAATCATCATAATAAAAAGCACATTTTTAAACATTTAGGACATTTGTCAGTAGTTATTTTTAGAACAATTTAAAATATTTACAAAATTTTTTAAAAATTATAAATCATATGCTTTCCTCCCAAGCACTTTGTATTGTTTTTTTCTCTGATGAAAAACAATGGCAAAGTGATCTGGAAAAAGGAGCCCACTGACAAGATAATTTGGGCAGAAAAAAATTCATTGGTAACAGCTTCTAATGAAAATAAATATATTTAGATAACTTATGAAAAAATTTAGCCCCAATTATACAACCATTTAAGAATAGTTTCTTGTTCATTTGTTTATTTTTTTTTGGGGGGGGGGCCTTAAACAAATTTTTCTAGTTCAATACATCTTGTAATAATGTCTGTTACTGGTAATAAACCAGAATAATAATTTTGTTTTTCTGCACTATACAATTATTATGGGACACCGGACCAGAAACCACAAAATATGGCTTGCCATAGTCTTTATAATGTTATGTGAACAGCAAAACTAGTCCTGAAATCTCAAATGCAGCTCCATAACTGAAAATGGAAAAACACATGTAATACTGGTTTTATCTTAATAGTTCAGTAGCTATTAACATTTAGGTATGAAGATAGTATCTTTGAAAGCCTGAAAGAAATACAAGCCTCATAATGATCTGGCCAATAGAACCTCTGAAAGAGGCCAGGAAAAACTTATTTTAGTTAAAAATGATTTCTATGTCTACCTCAGGAGTTCTGTTCTGTATTATGACCACATAAAATGAGCCTGTAAGGAGCAGGGGCAATAAAAACAGCTCTGATGATCACTGATTTTTTTTTTTTTTTTTTTTACTGTTTTGGAGTACACACAAGTATGCACCATAAGAAAAAGAATACCCTCCAAGTTTTACCAAAGTGTTTTTCCTATGACACACTGCAGGACTACCACATAAACAAACTATTTTACTATTTAGTAGTCTTGTAATTAAATCTCTTATAAGTGAAGTAAGACTTTTTTCTTTGGTTTTTCTGAGATAGGGTCTCCCTATGTAGTATAGGCTATCCCTGAACTCACTTTGTAGTACAGGCTGGCCTTGAATTCCCAGCAATCCTCCTGTCTCAGCCTCCCAAGGGCGATGATTATAGGCGTGCACTACCATGGCTCGCTAGAAGGGATATTTTCTAATCGAATTCACTCAATATAAATTATTATATTCATATATATTCTTACTTTGTGCTAAATTCATAATCTATACTATATTCATACTTTAATAATGAAAATATATTTCATGAAAGTAAAGTTTAAAAAATTATTTGTATCCAATGAGTCAAATATTTGCTAATTATAAAATTTCCATTTTTATTTTACATCAGAAAACTGCAAATAAAGAAAAGGGCTTTTATGAATAAAGCATTTTGAAAATCATTTTAAACATTTAAATATCTTAACACTTGAAAAAGAATCCAAGAACCAAATAATTTGGCTATAAGAATCCAAAGACCCAGTAATTAGACTTTCTTTTTTTATTACAGTAAAATTTTATTTTCATTCTCTTAAGATTAAAGATACTTACAATATTGTTACATTTTCAAAACATATATCTGTAATTGTTTTATCCACAATCTGCATGTCAGTATCAAAAACTTCAGCTCCCATTTTGAACAAACAAAAAATGGCATAGCGCTCTGATCCTAGAGAAAAAAGGCAAGACTATTGCTTATATGACAAATCCAATTTTCTTAAAATAACCTTGAAAATGAAAAACACTAACTGTAACTTTTAACATTGTGTAGTGGCTCTTATTTTTTGTCTTTTGAAACAAGGTCTCACTATATAATTCAGACCAGTTTTAAACCCTCGCTTGAAACTAGGGTTTTTCCTGCCTCAACCTCCCAAGTGCTAAGATTACCAGCAAGTGCTATAGTAGATATTTTGTCAGGATATAGTAATACCTTAATCAACTAGAACATGCACAACCTTAAACCAGGAGTAGTAAAAAATAAAGCTAAAAATACAAGGCTACTAAATTGTATTACTAGAAGACTTTAAATCTCAATTAACAGTAAATTTATTACTTTTGTCATTTTGGTATCCAATTCTTTTTTTTTTTTTTTAAGTTTTCTTTTTTTGAGACAGGGTCTCGCTTTGTAGTTCAGGCTGGCCCTGAGCTCACTCACTGTGTAGCCCAGACTAGCCTTGCACTCACAGCAATCCTCTTGCCTCTGCCTTTTGAGTGTTGGGATTACAAACCACACCTAGCACTGTGATACGTGGTACCAGGGATTGAACTCAGGACCTTGCGCTTGTGAGGCAGATGGAAGAACCACTGCACTAAATCCCCAGCCCTCCAATTCTATTTAAGAAGAATACGATATTAAGAGAATTATGAGTAGTCACATTAATAACAGAAAAAGATTTTTTTTACCAAACTGAAAGCAAAGGAAGAAATCATAAAGATAGATGATAGATAGATGACAGATAGATACAGAAAGAAATAGTGAATAAATAAAAGTAGACATAGAAAAAAACATACTGCTGGGTCTTTTAATATTATGATGTTTAAAAAGTTTTAAGTTGCGGGGCCGGGGATTTAGCTCAATGGTTCTGGTGAAAGTGCAAGGTCCCTAGTCCGATCCTCCTGGGTAACCACATACAACAATGCTGGGCGTGGTAACTCATGCCCATCAGCGATCAGTACTACATGCTGAGTGCAGTGACTCACACCTGCAATCCCAGCACTCAACAGACAGAAGCAGGAGTTGCTGAATTTGAGGCTGAGTTCAGGACCAGCCTACACTACAAAGCAAGACTGTTTCAAAAATAACTAAAAAAAAGAAAGTATTAAGTGATTAAAAAGGCTAAATCTTCATTACTGAGAAAATGTAGCTCTTTAGAAAAAGTTATTCTGTATAGAAATCAGATTTATTTAATTCTCACATGCATTCCTTTGTAAAGTAAATTATATCTTCTAATTGAATAACAAACACTAACCTGATTTTAAATTTTTCAAATAAAACTAATTATGCTCAATATGATTCAGTTTTTAATGTAAGAAGAACACAGCTATCACAATAGAGAAGCGAGATAAAGGATTATCATATCTCTTGGCACTAACAGCTAGAAATCATTTGAGATTAATTTTCATGACCTAAGCAATACACAGATTTGTGAAGAGTACATAAAGCCATAAAACAAAATGCTTAAGGGAAGAAACGAATCAAGCTTGAAATCTTTATTATATCCTTTTAAATAATCTGAAATAACAAAATAAAACATAAATGATCTCACAAATCCTGGTCAAACAAAAGAACTGTAGTCTTTTCCTTTCTTCCTTAAACCTCTTCCTTTGTTTCCTGTTTTCCTCCTGTCTCCTACCCTCAGGCCACTACCTCAGATCCTTGCACCAATTCTATCACCTTATAAATATCACTGATAAAGACTGTCTTCATTAGTATCAAAGCATTATTTATACTAAAACTCAGGAAACAATAGCTCAACAAGATTCTGCTTATTATGTCAGACCACATCAATTTATTTAAATGTGGGATAAATCTTTAATAATTACAAATTTCTTATAAAACAAAGAAAACATTTTAATTACAAATTAAAATCATACATACCTTCTTTATTACTGAAGTGATCAGAGTCTTTCCACATCAGTGGTATTCGAATATCTATAAAGGAGTGAATAAATGACAAGTAATAAATTTGGTTTTACAGTTTTACAGTGATGTGAACTCTGAATACCCTAACAGATTCTGGCCATTCAACTCAAAATAAAATGTATTACTTAACAGAATATTTTATATTTATGTTTATGGTTTTTAATTTTAAATTATTTAATATAAATTGGGTCTGGTGGCATATATTTATAAGTCCAGCACTTTGGGAAGATGAGGCCGAAGGATTTCAAGTTCCAGTCCAGATTGGGCAACTCAGCAACTTAATCAGATGCTATTTCAAAATTTTAAAAGGACTAGGAATGTACATCAGTCAGTAGGCCCTGGATTCAATCCCCAGTACCATGCAACACAAGAAAAAGTTACTTAATATATATGAAATTTGGAGATTTCTAAGGTAAAAATATAAATATTATTCTTATAAAATAATTGTACTGGTTCCATGAACACATGGAGTTGATATATGGTGCCACATTTTTAGATGTGACATTCTCGGTAAATGTCTGCACCTTGGGTATACGTTTATGGATTTAATTAAATCATTTATTGATTACTACCATGTACAACCTAATAGCAATACCATACTATTAGAACAATCGTATCTTTACAATACACTTTACTACAGAAATACTTTTTTCTAAAAGTAACTTATTTTGATTCCTGTATATGAATTTTATAACTGTTTTGTCAAAATCTCCCCTTCCACACTTCATTAGTGCTGGGTTCAATTATACAAATTTAAAACCTAATTACTATAACACTTTGTCTTTACATAAAATAACATCTATTTACCCCTCACATTATAATTAAAGTTATTCTTAGGTAATTATTTTTTAAAGATCTTTTATTCTACTGGATTTTCTAGTTAGTTATTTGCTAGTTAAAAGATCACTGCTTTTCATAGATTTATCTTTTTTTTTATACTCATCTTTTATTTGCTCCATTATTAGAATACGTGATACATTTGGAAAAATTAGTAACAACGCAAAAACCAAACCACCAAAAAACATTCTGCTGATTGGAAAATTAATTTTTTTGTGTGTGTGTTTTAACTTTTATTTATTTTTTAAATTTTTAATCTTTATTGGTACATTACATATACACATCATGATTGCACTCCATAATGGGGATTTGTACCAGTATAAGACATAACTTAATTCTCATTTTTTCCCATAGATTTATCTTAAACCCAGCCACTTTTTATTGAATTCTTTATTAATTCAAATAGTGTTTCAGTAAACTCCCTTAGGGTTTGTGGATCTGTAACCCATTATCATCAAAAAGTATTCATTTATTTATTCCTCTTCATGAGTTTCATCCTTTACTCTTATTACTTTAGCTAGAATTTCTAAAACACAGTTATATTATAGTACATAAATCAGTGTTATTTTGTTCTTGATTTTAATGAGGATACTTTTATTGTTTTATAATGAGGACGTGGCTGACGTCCTGTCAAAAAGCCCCTTCTTGCTTGACCACAGTTGCTGACTCATTTCATTTCACAACTGTCCTTGTTCACAGCTGTCTGGCTCTACCAGGGTAGCATTAACTATTTATACTGTCAGAGGAGAAAGACGGACCCTGGCTTCCTCTCTATATACCCATGATTTGTGGTCAGTCTCGCCTTTTCCCGTGCCTACTCATGTCAGTTCCCACAAAGGAGATGGTGGGTATTTCTTCTCTATTCCCCAAGTGATCAGAAACTGTTCAAAGAGCAAAGTTAAGCCAAGATTTACCAACTGCATTTCTAGGTTCAGCATCAATTGATAGAAATGCCTTCCAGACCTGTAAGTGGCTGACTCAGTTTTAGTTTACAGTGCTCTTACCTTTGTCTTTTCTAATGTTTCCACTGACAATTAATGTTAAACAATGGTGCCATTTAAGATGCTTAACTGATTTTATTAAATCTCATTTTCAAAGGTGAAAACTGAGGGCTGGAAATGTAACAGTAGTAGAGGGCTTGCCTAGCATGTGTAAGGGCCTGGGTTCATCTTGAGTACCACAAAAGAAAAAAAAAAGAGAAAGAGAGAGAGAGAGAAAAGGAAGGAAGGAAGGAAGGATGGAAAGAAAGAAAGAAAGAAAGAAAGAAAGAAAGAAAGAAAGAAAGAAAGAAAGAAAGAAAGAAAGAAAGAAAGAAAGAAGGAAAGAAAGAGAAAATTAAATGAACTTTGTGGTGAAGTGGTGTTTTAGTCACTGAATCAGTAACCAGTGAAAAACCTGAGAAAATTATCACAAAGTTATTATTTGTTATTTGGCAGAAAGAATAAAGATAAACTTGCTATTCTTTGTATAAAGATCTGGCCATTTAAGGCAAGCCAGACACACAAACATCAGGCCTCTCCAGGCTATCAATGTAATCTCAGAAACATTTGGAAATTTTGCTGTAAACATTCTTCTTGACCAAAATAAAAGTCATATACTTATCCTAGTGTCAAATTAAAATGCATTTATAAAGATGAATTTTTTATTTTTCCTTTAATACACAGACAATATAAAATTAAATCCAGGCAAAAATGAAAGGAAAATATATATGGACCTCAACTTTTGAGAGTTTCAGTTCCTTAGTTTAATTTAAAATTATCTTCTGAAAAGAAGAAACATATATAGAAATCATTTTTTATATACTGGGTATTTGTGTTCATGAAAAAATATTTTTCTTTTACTTTATAAGCTTTTTCTTAAGCCTCCTTCTATATGTATAGTTAATTCTAAACGCATAAATTGTAGCAGTCAATAAGCTACTATGAAATCACAATAATGCTGAAAATACCAGAGAACTGAAGTCTTCAATAACAATTTAATATACTTCATGTATCTTAAGTGGTGCCATATTAAAAGGAAAGAATTATGTTTAAAGTATTTGCAGAAAATCCCTTTTAAGGATATATAAATTTTATTTATTAATGCTAAATGGTATTAAAGTAAAGAACTATGTTGGGAAGACAAAGGATACAAGGAGAAATAAAACATGTTTAGGTCAGTCTTATAGTTTGAAAGATGAAAACAAGAATATAATAATTATAAAACAAGCAACAGATATTTATATAGTTCACTTCTTTTTCTGAAAAATTTCTTGCTTGATTAAGGGCAGTTTCTGATGTTAGCCAGTAATGTTCTAAATAAAATGCAGGTCTAACTTCCTGTATAATTTTTGTTAGCTATGAAGTGAGCTGGGAAGCTGGAAATAGAAAACAGTTCATTGAGTGACAGGGCCTGAACCACAGCTATAGGCTCTCTACAACATGGCTTTTGGCCAGAGGAAGAAGGATTATTATTTAAGGAATGATGGAGTTACAGCTGTTTCTGAAATGTACTGATGAGATATTTGTAAAAGTGCATCATTGTAACAGCATATCCTCAGGTCAGCTCTGGGTTCACTTCAAAGTGGACATCTCCCGGCCATTGTCTTTGGTTGTCAGCACTTTGGAGAAACTGAGACTACACAGCGTAAGTGCCATCTAGTGGTAGAGGGACTCCAACTGCATTAGTAATTCGGAGAAAGGAAACATTATTTCTACTAGAGTGCTAACGGGACATTTTATAGATGAGCAAAGGGATTTGAAGAAAATATTTATTTCATAAGTCAATTAACTACCATATGTCTAAGGTATGTTGACAGGACAAGGAAAGAAGTGTCTGCCGTAACAGACAGCTTGTGGATAAGTATAATGGAAGAAAACGACTAGAAAAAGAATTGGGTCAAAATAGAAAACTAGGAAAAAAGTGTGGTCTTCTTCCTGCAAGTGACAAAGAGCAGTCACCTCTGTGCCCAGTGCTGTGTGAGCTTCTGGGAATAAAGTGACAAACAAGAAAGACAGATGTGGTTCCACCTCCCATGGAACAGAAAAGGAATGGAAACGTCGACTGATTTGGGATTGCAGCCCAGCTCAGCCATTTCCAGTATATCACTTAACCTCTGAGTCTATAGAAAGTGGGAATAATTATCCTATCCATTTTACAAGGTTGCACTGAAGAGAAAACTACCTTACATATGTAATCATTTTTTCAAACTGGAAAGTTCTACACAAAGGTAAAGAATATAATGATCAAAACAAAGCTTTAGAATATTTTGATAGAGGTATGAAAAATGAAAAGGCTAGAAATAAGAGAATGAAACAAAACTTATTAACTCTAATTATTTTACAAAATTTATTCAGCAATATAAAACGGCCCACTTACCTGATATGGCAATCTTTCCTTTACATGCTGTTCGTTCTTTCTTTTCAAAATTTATATCACTGTCAAAAGAAAAATTTATAAACAAAACAGATCTTTTCTAGTAAGCAATTATACTAAGTCTTTCGCAAATGTTTACAAATTAAAACAAATAAAGACCTATGAGTGACTTCATTAATGTAAATTATTTGACTCAAACTTTTAAGGGCAATTTCTGCCATTAATCAAGAGCCATTCTCTCTATTTTTTTCCTTATAAATTCTGCATGTCCTACTGGCTTCTTTACAATCAAAGCATTTTGTTGCATTTTAATCATGATGTACACTATTTCTCCCCACATCCTTGGAAACATAAAAACTTCAATTATTACAAATCAGATTTTTAGCTTCCTAGATAAAGAGCCCTGAAAAAGTTTACTTCCCAATATGCAATGTGCTATTCAACAAGACCTTATTCTTACAAAATCTGAAAAGTATTAAAAATTGACAGTATGTTTATAAGCAGTTAATATCATTTTTCTCAAATTCCAAAGAACTAGGTATTTACTGAGGCAAAGATAGAAAAAGTTTCAAAGAAAAGTCTAGATACATAAAGTCCTTCCCCAGAATATCAGAATTCTGGTGGACATATTATCATTTCTCCCTCCCAAAGCTTTCAAAGTAGTATCTCCCACTAGGTCAAAATAGTTCTCTTATTTCCCCAATATCCTTATATTCTAATACTTGCATATAGAGATTAGCGTTTCACTTCTAAGACAATATTTTCATGAGTATCTTTGTGTTTCTTTGTCCTTATTCAATTTAGTTAGCTAATTAACTGCTAGCAGCTAATTTAATTAAGTATTACAAACATATAATAAAATGTAAACTTTCCATTTGAATACTACTTGATTCTACAAGTTTCTGGAGAAATACTGAGTGGGAGTTTCAAATGGGAAGTTAATTTTCTGAATAAGATGATACTAACTCATTGTTTTCAGTAAGCAAATTCAAAATTACCTATTATCATGCATGTATCTAAATTTTATTGGCATAAAGACAGGTACTACAGGGAAGTATATTCTATATAAGCTAAAATAATTTACTAACATACTCAAATGGATACATTCATGTTGGACATTTACATGTTATGTATAAAATCACCTATCAGATACGACTAAAATACTATAGATTTAAAGTCATATGGTTTCAGAATGCTACTTAAATACTTTATGTTTACACATGGTATTTAGGGAACTCATTCACTGAAAAATAGAAGTACTCACTGATCATATTTCAAAATAATGTTTCATTGGATTAAGAATTTAAGAGTCAAGTTCAACATTAAAACTTAATTTATTACATTGGAGAATATCTTTCTCACTGCTTCGTCACAAAGGAGAAAGTTCCTGTCAATAGTCTAATACATATTTTGATTAAACAACACAATGAAAAGACCACTAGAAACTAAACACAAATTTCAACTTATCCAAACTGGTGCCAGCAATCTTAAACAGTATCTTATAAGAATGTAAAATTTGTAAAATATGTATTTCAACAAAAACATGCATGGAAGCTCTAAGACAACAGGTAATTTATGGGATAGATATAATTTATGCTAAAATTGAGTAAATTAGACATTACTAAATTTGAAGTTATGGCTGCAACATGGAATTCTGAAATATCAGAATGACCAAAAGTGAACTTGTTATATACCAACCCTGAAAAGCAAAGATTTTCCTCTGCAAACTACTTGACTACTTGGCCAAGTATAGCTTTCTTCACTGCAATTATAAATTTGTACAGGTATTTCTACAACAAATTAGGAAATTTACTACACACAAATATCACTAAATTATAATACAAATCCAATTAATAAATCTTACAGAATTCTACCTTAAAAGAAAGTAAGAAAAAAAACAGCCTCAGTTTTCTGAAGCTTAAATTATTTTCAATTCAAACAACTCTCCAAATTGTTATTTAGGGTACTAAAATGTGATGTTTTTCTAATTAATCCAAATTGACAATGAAATTGTTAAATGTTTTCTGTTTAATAATGTGCTACTGCAGCTAATAGTTTGCTACAGTTAAATAAATACTTATTTGAAAATCCACACTGTTAATGCCAATTCCAAATGCTGCAATTAGAGAGCCAGCCTGAGGAAAAAAGGAAATAACCATAAAATTACTGAAACAATGCAGAACTAAATAACAATCCACCTTATTTACATGATCCTGGTTCAGAGCATTATTTTGGCAAGACCTTCAAATGCCAATTAAAGACAAACTTTTAAAGACAAGTTTTCAATTTTATCACACTGTATTTCTGTCTGCAGATAAATAAAATGACCAACAGAGGGTGCAAATCAGCTATTTTGTTGCTCAAAATTCTGTATTAAAATCAACTGAGTAAATACAGATTATCCTATCTTATACTGTTCTACATGGGAATTTAAAATAGCAATTTTTGGCCAAAATTAACAAGTTATAATGAGAAATGGCACAATGATCAAAGTACTTCACATTTCTTAATGAAATACGAAAAGAATTTGAAAGAGTACACTGTTGAGAGCAGATAATAAATACCTTCACATTTTATGCAAATAAGTGAAAATTAAAATACTCAAATATGCTTGATGTGGAATTTTAAGTCATCCTAAACTACATGGTACAAAATTTATGGCTTCATAATATATCATAAAGTCTACTCCAACAGATATCAAACTATATAAAGCTTTTTAAGAAAAAATTAGCAATGTTTTAAAATATGTTTCATAATACAACTGTGAAAAGTACACATTTTTTCACTTCCAATACACTTTTTCTAATTTATAGTATATAAGCAATAAATTAGGAAATGGCATATGTATTTATATAAAACTTGTAGTTATTTTGGCACTATTAGAATGACAATTATGTTGAAAGATATATACAATTAAGCATTATAAACTACTCTAATTAGTATTATTTTTTAAAGCCAAATAAATCTCAGAATTTAAGTCAAGAAGACAGAGGAAGAAGGATGGATAAAGGATACAGTTAAACATATAAATTTTGTGAGTGCAGGGGGGTTTTCTGTTTTGTTTTGTTGGTCTATTTTGTTCTCTGCTATAGCAACAAGTGCCTAAGATGCAACTTAGTACATTCTAAAGTCCTCAACATTTAAAGACTTTTTGGTCTTGCTTTTTTAGTAGAGGTGGGGATTGAATCTAAGGTTTTTGCTCTAACCTATGCTCTGAGCCTCCTTTCCTTATTTTTTCCCCCTCCTGATCAAACTCAGGACCATTAGATTTACAAGCAGGCACAGCATCACTGAGCTCAATTCCTGCCACAAGACTGTGCAAAGAAATGGAAAAACAATTTTGACGGAGAACAGAGCAGATCTGGACTCTTAAATCTTAGGATTGGACTATATTCATCATTAACTAGCTATGTTAGTGAGCTGCAGTTAACCTCTTAGCCTGAACAGCCTTATCTGCAAAATGAAGTACTTATTTCACAAAGCTACTGAATGAATTAATATTTTAAATGCATCTTGTCATTCAAATTGTATGTATGAGTACTGTATTTACATTTCTGGGCCCAGGATTTAGGTTGAGACTTATGTAGAAGAGGCACTATTTGCTAAAGTGATCGGAGTATTATTTGTCAGTTGCTGTAAATAGTGGCAGTCATCCAAACAAGATTCTATTTATACACCCTCCAAAGGCTTTACATCAACAAGGTAAACACAATCACCGATAGCTTTCCTCATCAGCAGCAAACTAGGAAAGAGACACTGCTGCAAAGGTCACCTTACATATGAATGGGAAAACTCAACTCTGAAACTGTCAAGGCCAGTTCTAGGAGGCCTTACTCAAGTCAGAGGTATCCAGGAGCTGATGTTCCACTACACTAGAAGAGGATGAAGGGGGTTGGGCCTCAAGACCTGGCAGATATTGGTGTACTAGTCCCTGAGGAGCTGAAAGGAAGGAATCCAAAAGTATTCCGGTTCAAAAGCTATTAAGTCTTCAAGAAAAGCTACATAGAAAGAAGGGTCCTTTGGAGGCTCAACATGGGGGAAAAAAAAGGAAGGAAGTTAAAAATTCCAAGAAAGAAAATACTACCAAAGTATCTGAAAATCAACCAAACATTTTAAAAGGCAACAACTTCACTGTTCTAAAAATAGTAAAAATATTGAACTAAGAAATCAAGTAATCCTTTCTAACAATGTCCTACTCTCACCACTCATGACACACAGGGCCCAGGAAAATTCTACATATTTCATTAGGGATTTAAAAAAAAAAAAGGTGCACATATACACAGAAAGCCATTACAAATAAAAGTTAGAAGATCAAGCCTCATCAACTGATAAAAACTACCAACTCTACCTAGAAGAAATATAAAGTTACAAAAACTGTAAGAGTGTTCTAAAGTGGATGAAGGGCAGTTAAGCACTTATTCCAAGTATCAAACCAGGGATGCAAATATGACATCAGAAATCTGAAATCTAAAATGTCATTACTAGTGAAGGAAAAACACTAGCCAGTTATGCAACACAAAAGAAAGAGAAAAGAAACCGGAAAAATCATTTATGAAATGGACAATTAAAATATGATATCTAATTACAGAGGTGAAAATACACTTAAGGATACTGTGGGTGGGAAGCAAAAGAGTCAAAAGAATAAAAATGGGATCAGGATGTAGCTCAGTGCTGCCACACCTACCTGGCAAGCTCAAGGTCCTAAATTCAATCCCTGGTCCCCCCCTAAAAATGAAGTGTTTAAAAAAGCTCAGGCCAGGCATGGTGCTGCACACCTATAATTCGAGGGCTCAGGAGGCTGAGGCTCAATCGAGAACAACCCAGATTACATGATTAATTCAAAGCTACTTTAAGCTACATAACAAGATCCTAGTCAAAAAACAAAAAACAGTAATAATAAAAATAATATTTAAAAAATCAGAAAGTGATAGAAAGGCAAAGAAGATCCAACTTACGTGCAATTCAAAATCTCTTAAGAAAAACAAAGTGATAAAAAATGATTAGTTTATTTTATGGTACAAAAAATTTTTTCTGAAAATTAATTTGCATATTCAAAGAGCCCTAAATGAGACAAATGGTCAGCTTTATACATATTCTAGTAAAATGATTACACATTCAAATTTTTAAGAAATTATTTTTAGTCTTCAGCCAGATACCACATCTTTTATAAAACAAAACTAAAACATTAGATTTGTTTATTATGTGACAAGCTGCCAGATGTCTAGGAAACTAAAAACGTTAGGTAAATATTTTATAACTAGACAAAGTGTCTTTTATGTAGCAACACTAAAGAAAAGCATTTTGAAAATGCAAACACTTGAAGGAAACTATACAGTTGTTGAGGAACCTATTAGCTGTTGAGCTTTCTTTTAAAAGACTCTTTTGGAGGGTTAGGGATGTAGCTCAGAGGCCCAGTGCCTGCTTCGTAAGCATAGGCCCCTGAGTTCCATTCCTAGTAACCCACTCCCAAGAAAAGACTATTTCAGAAAGTACCGTAAAGTGAAGGTACTTAATATTATAGATAATAGGGATCTAGAAGCTGGGCCGTCTCAATGTAACTAAAACCAGAATAAAGCCAAGCATCTCCATATGCCTGTATAAGCCTCCCTAATTTACCTCAAAACTTTCAGTCATATGCCTATTCAGTTTTGCATGTGGACATGTTATTCACTTAAAAGTACCTTTATTACAAGGTTTATTGGCCTAAATTTACCTAGCCTATCTTATCTCCCTTTAAAACTAGGGGCACAAAGAATATGATTTTCAGATTTACAAAGATATCTAATTGTCAGCTTTAACAATGTTCAGTTCTAGGCCCTCTGAAACAATACTTAGGACTGTCCAGTCATTACCCAAAACATATAATCACCTCAAAGTTCTGGAAACTCCAAGTCCCAAAGACTACTCCATAATCAACTCACCCCCACTATGAGCTCAGTGTTTAGCAATTACTCCTGCAGGGAACCAAGGATGTGCCCCAAAGCAGGAGCCCTCATCTCACGGGGACAGAATGGTACCATCAGGTGATAATGACTCTCCTAGGACCTGAGTCACTAATGCCCAGATCAAGATTTGAGCAGGATTACCTATGCCTCCAGCTACAAAACCCATGAGCCTACCTTTGCTCCCTCGTTCTTCAAAATCTTAACATTTCTGTTAGTCCCAGAAAGCAGAACTTGACCTACTTTGTGCTTCTCAACATAGCAATCCTAATTAAATCTCTCTTCCTGTCCTTTACCACTGCTTGTCCCCTTGACTTGACTGGTGGCTCAGCCTGGGCTACTGGAGCACCTGGAGCTGGGACTTTGCTCTGAAAATTCCAGTAACAACTATACACATTCTCTCATGAATCAATGAGTAAAGCAAAGGTAGAGATGAGTACAAGATAAGTACCTAAATATTATCAACTACAGCACAGTAGAAATGACATAACCTTTTTTAAAACACAGAAGACCAAAATGGGGAAAACACAAGTCACTGACCCTAAGTAAGCAGAAGCAAAAGTGTATCATTAAAAAAACAGAAGAAGGAAGAAATGCTCAACATCATTAGTCATTCGAGAGATGCAGATGAAAACAACATTGAGATTTCATCTCACTCCACATAGAATGGCTGCCATTTCAGAATCAGCCAACGGCAAATGTTGGCCAGGCTGCGGAGAAGAAGGAACCCTTCTCCACTGTTGGTGGGACTGTAGACTCGTACAACCCCTGTGGAGATCAGTTTGGAGATTCCTCAAAAATCTAGGATTGGAGGTCCCATTTGACCCC